>QFDD01004610.1:0-18907 GCA_006871305.1 Vachellia collinsii | reverse complement strand
TAAAACAGGGCAAATGAGGTCCAAATAGTTTGAAATTTTCCAGACAAATACTACACATTCAAATCTTTAAAATGAGTCCAAGTTTGTCAAAATTGGATGTGTAGTCAGAAAGTTATGATTTTCCAACGTTAGGGGAAAAATCTGGAAAAATTGAAAATGACCATATGAACAGTGGATTTTCACGAACTAAACTGTATTAATTGGCCAATAATTTGGACAAATTGATATTTTTCCCCTATAGGAAATTCAGTATTCTTCATTTAGAGACTTGAACCACTTCAATTCGAATTTTCTAGAATTAGTTATGAATTTTCAAAGTTGGCCCAAAAATCTGGAAATTTACCAAGTGAATAGTAACTTTGGTAAGTTTTTAAATTTTGTTGTTTTGGCCACTTCCATGTATGGAAGATAGATAAGTGGTTCAATTCTGGTCTCTAATGAGGTATTAACAGAGTATAAAGTGAGGTGTGACATTTTCTGTAACCAAGCATAAAGGGTAAATGAATAATTATGGATTAATTAGTGGCCCAAAAGGTAAAAGAGGAACTTTGAAAGAGTAGGGACCAAAATGACATTTTTAGAATTTGAATACCAAAGTGTAAATTTGAAAGTTGGGACCAATTTGTCATTATGAAATTCAAGGGCATTTTGGTCCAAGTTTGACCAAAATATCAAACAAATTTTTATTGCATCAAAAGATAGAGAAAAATTCACTGATCAGTAATTGAGGCCCTGTTTAAGTCAGAATGACAGAAATAACCTTTGCGAGAATTTTAAAGGTTATTTACTATTTGGCTATTTAATAAAATAATTAGTCAAATATAATTATTTAAAATACCCAGAGGCCTCAAATATTTGATTTCATAGTATGAAAAAATAGCTCAGAAAATATAATATTTTATAAAATTGATTTCAAGATAAAGTCAAAAATCGTTTGCCAGAATGAAAGAGAAAGGGCCGAAAAAACCCCAAAATAGGGTTTTCTTCCAAAATTAATTAAAGACACATCCGGAATGGGAATTTAGGAAGAAAAAATGATTAAAAGACCAGAAAAATTATAGAAATTTTTAAGAACATTGAATTGGTCAAATGATCAAAAAATCTCTGAAAAGCATTTTTGGAAGAAAATTTCGGGTAAAGCAATCTTAAAGCTACTTTACTTTTATAAAGGAGATTGTGAGGACATGAGGAGTACCACTTGGTGCCTTTGTATTCAAAGGAGAAAAGTAAGAAAGATATTTAACTTAAAGTGGTAGAATACATCAATGTAAAGTTACTCTATCAGTGTAAGTGGACCCCACAATTTTTATCACTTATGGACATACTTCAAAGGCCAAAACACGGCCAGACCTTGGAGAAAAGAGAGTGGGAAGGCGTCATCTCAAGAGGAGGAAGAAGGAGAAGTGGAATCAAGCCAAACTCAAGGTAAGAGCTCAATTCTTTTCATGAAATTGATCTACAAGCTCTTCTCTTCCTTTTGAATGGTGTAATTCTTGATATAATAAATTATTTAGGCTACTGGAAATTTAGGTTTTAGAGAGAGAAAATAAAGAAGAAAGTGATTTAGATAAATCAAATGTTACCAAACAACTTCTTATGCAATTTGCAACATTTTGGCATTTGGTTTGAAGTGATTTGAGGTCATATTGAATTTTGGAATCAAACCCTTGTCTTGGCTGCTGGGTGAAACTGATCATGCATGGGGAAGGAAGTTTTTATGTTGTTAAATGATTTGAAAATTATCTAGGAATGATTTTATGTATGTGTGTGATGATAGAAAGTGAAAACCACACTTGCTGGAATTTTCAGATTCCTGATGTTCTTGGGGGAAGGAGTGAGTTTTTGATGATTTTGGTGCTTCCAATAGATTTAGAAGGCAAAATTGTGTAGGGTAGAAGTAAGAAAACAAATTTAGAAGCATCAGAATCAAAATTGGAAAATATGGAAGTTAAAGGATTGAAATTGTTAAGATTGAGTTTTATAGACTTTTAGTTGTTATAATCCATTGGAAATAGCTTAATGTTGATGCCAAATGCATTATATTATGTGTAGGAGTGTTATTTACAAAAGGAATAGCTCAAAGTGCAAGAAACAAGTTGAGAAGTCACTTGAAAAGCTAAGTGCCAAATTAAGGAGTTAAGGTAGCAAGATTATTATCTTTTGCATAAGTACTGTCTATAGTTGTTATTGATGAATTTTGTCATGTTTATGTGCTAGAAAATGTGCTATGTATTGGTAGCTATAACATGTCATACTATGTGAAAATTCCATTTTAAGTGATAGCATTTCACATGCATGCATGGCTTGATTGATATGTGTGACAATTATGCATATTAATGTCATTGATAGTAATATTGCTATGGAGACTTCCATTAAAAACTTACCCTCCCATAATAACACCTTATAGGACAAAGTTCCAAGAACAAAGGCAAGGAACCACAAGAGTAAAGGTGGGTGATTTTCAAATGCAAGGGAATGCTCATTCAAGTTGGATGTGGTTTCATGTTGTTTTCATGGATTTTGGAAAAATTGTATGTTAAACTTATACACTATGAAGCATGATGTATGTGCTGTGTAAATAGGCCAAGCATGCTAGATTATCATGTAAAAGTATTATATGTAATAAAGAGAGAAAGGTGAGCATGCAACTAGCTTGAAAAGGGTCCAAAACCCTTAACAAAGGCTTAACTTGAGTTGAAGGTAAAACAGGGCAAATGAGGTCCAAATAGTTTGAAATTTTCCAGAATAATACTACACATCCCAAGATTTAAAATGAGTTAAAGTTTGTCAAAATTGGATGTGTAGACATAAACTTATGATTTTTCAAATTTAAGGGAAAAATCTGGACAATTGAAAAATGACCATATGAACAGTGGATTTTCATGAATTAAACTGTATTAATTGGTCAATAATTTGTACAAATTGATATTTTCCCCCTCTCTTAAATTCAATAAGCTTCATTTAGAGACTTGAACCACTCTATTTTGATTTGTTTAGAATTAGTTATGAATTTTTAAAGTTGGTACAAAAATCTGGAAATTTACAAAGTGAATAGTAACTTTGGTAAGTTTTTAAATTTTGTTGTTTTGGCCAATTCCATGTATGGAGGATAGTTAAGTAGTTCAATTATAGTCTCTAATAAGGTATTAAGAGCTAATTAGTGTGGTGTGACAGTTCTCATGTCTGGGTTACTGCTGATATTTTAATTTTAAATAAGGGTATATCAGTCTTTTCAAACAGCGTAATCCCAATACTCCTTTCAGTTGTTCTTTGCACACATCATCCAAGGCCACCAAATGAACATTCCTTCTATCCACGGTAGATAAGAAGAAAGTGTAAATTATATACAAGACCAACCATATCCCAGGAAATATAACTTACATATAAAACCTATCTATAGAACCGGAGAGAGTAGAACTTAGGAAAAATGATAAATTACCGGTTTGTTTGGAGCATGATGTGACAAATCACTCCGTAGAAAAATTTTTGATTCTAAATATAAGTTCACTTAAAAATTAAAGATTATTAATTATTGTTTTCCAATTTTAGCTTTATTTAGTTTTTGTTGGAAAGTGTAAAAGAGGAAAGATACGTGGGAATGAATTTTAATAAGAGTAGACTTTGAGCCTCCAATCACGACAGTGAAATGGGCCAATGGAAATGGCTGTTAGTGTGAAAATGGGGTCATTCTTTTCACGGATTAAAAAAATTATATGGAAGGAAGGATTTAATGTTACCTTGTTTGATTACGTTGGAAGGAAAGGAATGTGTTTGGTTCAAAAGAGAAAATGAGGGAAAGTAATAATTAATTTACTATTATGCCTTTAGATGTTAATTTATTTTTTTTACTTCTATGCTAAACAAACTAATTTATATATACCTTATTTTAACTTACATAATTTATCAAAAACCACTCTCATCTCATTTATAGCTCTTCAATTTTGAATATATTTATGATATAAGAAGTATAAAAATATTTGTAAAGATACTTTTTTTCTTCAAAATTCAATTTAGTGGCCCGAGCTTACTACTACGTTATGTATATGTATCCAAACTATATCTTCACCGTTTAAGTTTCAACATTAAGTTTAACAATCTTAATCTAAAGTCCTATTCAGTATATTTTCACTGACACCTTGTGGGCATCTATATTCAAACCATTCCATCAAGCCACTTATGTGTGTGTGTGTATTTCCCGAGGCAAAATTATTTATCAGGAATCAATTTTATCCAAGAAAAATGAAACCTAATTCAATCTCTCTTTTATAGCAATGAAAACGGTTAGAGACAAATTGCCTATCCAATTAAGCTCCTGAAACTTCAATTTCAGCTTGCTCCAACTTCCATCCTCTCCTACACTCACGCACAACTGACACCAACATAAAGGCAGCAAGAAGAAAAAGAGCTTTGACACTCTAAAACCCCTCATCAGAACGATTGGACGACGACATCAAAGCCATGTAACAACAGACCAGAAAAACCTCATTTTACCCACAACATAGGAAACAATTGGCTAACTCGTGAACAATAACAGAAAAGAAGAACCAGTGGACCAAAAAAATGGATAGAAGTGTAAGAAAAAGGAGAACCAGTTAACAGAAAATGCAGGGAAGGCAAAAAAACCAAAAAGGATACCGATGAAGAAAGGCACCAACAAATGTAGGGAAGGGGGAAAAAAGCAAAAGAAAACCAAATCAGACTGATTCTCTAGAAGCAGATGAAGAAAGCTTATCAAGGAAGAAAATTTCAAGTAGATGAAGGCAAAGAGCTGGCGACCAAGGTAGTGACAATCCGAAAGTAACGCAGAGAGAGTGCTGGCCGACTGGAAGAAAGTCTGGACGGAAGAGTGTATTTTTTTACCTTCGAAGGGTATGGATGGGAATATAACAAAAATCATAAGGATAAATTAGTCACAATATTTGGCATCCCTCCAAAAAACTTCAAATTGGAGGGAACCAAAATAAAGGAAGGGAAGGGGATGAGAGGGCAGATTTTCGATCCCCTCCCCTCTAAAATTTTAAACCAAATGAGGGGAGGGAGTAATTTTTCTCTCTTTTTTGTAACACCTTCCTTAGCTTAATTTATTTTATATTAGAGACTAATTATGAATCACTCTAAGGCCTTCCAATGCTTAGAATTTACTAACTAAGTGAAATTTTAAAACTTTGCACGAGTTACTATTCGTTGGTTACTGTCCATTTTAATAAATTCTAAAATTTTGGTCAACTTTAAAAGTTCATAACTAATTCCAGAAAAACCAAAATTGAGTGGTTAAAATCTCTAAATGAAGTTTATTAAGTTCACTACATAGATGAAATATCAATTTATCCAATTTCTTAACCAATTAATACAGTTTATTACGTGAATAAATACTTTGCTTTAACATACTTATTTCTTTCCTCTCTATGCATTTATCGTCATGACATAATGAACTAGCATGCTTGACATATTTGTACAGCACATATCACATGTTTGGCATTTTAGGAGTTCATCATAAATATTCCCATGATTTAACAAAATTCTACGTATACATGTTTTACATCACAAGCATGCATCTTCTTTCAATTTGAGATCAAATCTCTCACCTTAGGTCTCTTCCTTCCTTGGTTGAGCTTTAACCTAAAATGTTATGTTTGGGGGGGGGGAGAATGAGATTATTGGAATCTCAGTAGTAAAAGGCACTAACACATACATTAACATGCATGATCATCATTTATTTTCTATCTAGCTATGTATGAATATATTGTAATGCACTTTAAAAATACTTTGCATGTGGCCATGACATGTCATAAATACAACTTCACATGTTCACATAACACATACATAGCATGCAAAATGGCATAATAAATAAATAACAACCAACGACAGTATTAATGTAAAAGTTAGTAACTTTGCTACATTTGTTTCTTAGTTTTTCTCTTAACTTTGTGGACTATGTTCTTGCTCCTTGGAGACTTCCCATTATAACTTAGACTCCTAGACATAATATGATGCATTTGGCACATAAATAAGGCATAAACAATGCATTAAAACATTAAAAATCTTACTAAAACTTCTCTTAAACTTTAAGGGTTCTAAAGTCCTTAACTTTGTCAAAATTGGTTCCAATGCTTCCAAAATTGTTTTCTCACTTACACCCTACACAATTTTGCCTTCTAATCCATTGGAAGTATCAAAATCATCAAAAACTCATTCCTTCCCTCAAAAACAGCTATGACCAAAATAGTACAAAAATTAGGAAAATGTGATTTTTCAAACTTTCTTCCAAACACTTGCATAATCTTGTTCCTAGACCACTTTCCATGCATTATTGAACCCAAAAACATGACTTCCCTTGCAAATGAAAAATTGGACAGCATGCCCCCTAGGGTTCATGATTTCCCAAAATTCATACAAGCATCAAAATAACACAAGACAACCACCAATCGACTCCAAATCATGCATGATGTGTTTTTCTACTAGTTGTTTTTTCTAAATCCCTCTCTTTCTAATTTTTCTCTCTCAAGAACCTAACTTTCAACAGCACATATCCACCATAAAACACAAATAAAATCATAGAATTGAAGAGGAAGGCCTAGGATCATGAAATGGAAGAGATTTCTTACATAAATCACCACTTACCTTTGAACTTGGTGGATTTTTGGCTCTCTTCTCTTCTTCATCTTCACTTTTGTCTTCTCCTTCCTCTCCTCTCTATCTTGCACGAAAATGAGCTCCCAAAAATGGTCTTGAAGTGTTTTGAAAAGTCTAAAAAAAACCTGCACATTTAATTGCTATTTGGTCCTTCAACTATTGCATATTTGCAAGATATGTTGGCTAGATCTTGGCCCTTGATTTTAATCACCTTCCAAATGGACAAATCCTAGGCATCAAGAATATGATCTTGATACATGTCCGTGTGATGTTATAGGGCTTATGTCACTGCAACTGTGGGGCCCACTTGTACTGATAAAGCAATTTTATCTAGCCGAAAATACTTTTTGCAAACTCTTTGTTCACTTGACTTGTTTAAGGTCATCAAAAATTCCCAAAATTCATCTAGTCATTCCATAATTTTTCTTCCTCATTCTACTTCTAGAATCTTCTTTAATTAATTTTTGAAAAAAAATCTAATTTCAGGGTTTTTTCGGGGCTTTTTCTTTCCGATCGGGGAAACTGTTTCTGACTTTCTCTTGGAACCAATTTTCTAAAATACTAGAATTCCTAAGCTATTTTTCCTTATTCTGAGATCAAATATATGAGGCCTCTAGGTATTTTAAATAATTATTTTTCAACTAATTATTTATTAAATAGTCAAAAATTAAATAACCTTTAAAATTCCTGTAAAAGTTATTCTTGTCATTCTAACTTGAACCGGATCTCAATTACCAATCAGTGAATTTTTCTCTATCTTTTTGGGACTCTGTAAAATTTTCTGATATTTTGGTCAAACTTTGACCAAAATGCCCTTTAACTTCTCATTAATTTACCAAAATGCCCTTGAATTTCATAAATGGCAATTTGATCTCTTGAATTTCAAAATTTTCACTTGAGTCCCATTTTCAAAATGACACTTAGGTCTCTGAATTTCTAAAATGAAACTTTTGTCCCTTACCTTTTCAAAATGACCATTTTGCCCTTACTTTTTATATGTTTGGTAGAATGGTATTTTTGCTCTCTTTCCTTTTCTTTCATCCTCTGGACCGTTAAATAATCTTTAGTCACTCACTTAGCTTTTACATCTAGTTATTGAAAACCCTGATATTAAACCTTTCCATCCCCTTCCCCCCCAACCAAATAGACCCTAAGTATATATTGGTTTCACGTGGTTTATTATTTAATTAATTACGTTGCCATCACTCGAGATTCTTATTTGTTTAAGAATTAAATTTAAATGCAAGAAAGAGTTGACGAAGTCCATATGCTAATTAAGTGTTGCGATGTCTAGTTATGGGTTTTTTTTGTTTAATAAAAGTCCAATTATGGCGTTGAGAATCCTGTTATTTCATAGTTGTTGTGTATAGTATTAGACTGAATGAAATTGAACACAAAAAATTCTCTAGGACCCATTGTAAGATATTTTTTTATTATCATATCATTATTGGGCATTAATAAATTAGATAACTAAATAAAATATTCAGAGTTTGAGCCATAGTCAAATTAGGTCCAGTTAAAATAGAGTTATTTACTCCGTCATTATTTATTATGTAGACTGAGTCAGGACCAGTGGTACATATCTATGGGTGCACAAAGACCGGGTTGGATAGGGATGGGGCCAACCCAAAGTCCAGTCTTGAAGAAGGATCGAGTTGGTCTTTTTGATCCAAGGACCGGTTCAGTCCAATCAAGCCTGGGACCAAGACTGGGTTGAACTTGGTCCACCAGGTTACTAGACTGGTCTACGTCCTTTGTTGTTTTTTTTTTCGAAACTTGAGGATGAAAGGCCTATTTCGTTGGTCCAAAAAAAAAAAGAAAAGAAAAGCCTATTTTGTTAGGCCAAAAATGGATAAAAAAACAGCAAAAGATAACTAATTCTGATTATGGAAGTGTTACCATCTGAATTAGATGAAAGATATTTATCTAATTCTGATTATGGGTCTAATGAAGTTTTTTTGTTTTTGAGAAGCTAACCACCTTTGACCTGGATCTCTTCCCCTTTGGCCTTGCATCATTGCTTATGTTGATGATCTTAAAGGTGCAGAAGAAGCATTGCTTGAAGTTCTACTACTTGCTTGTGTAGTAGAATACTCATCAAACATGTTGTACAAGACATCTTTAATCTTCACTTTCATAGCCATGAAAGCATCTACATCATGAAAAAGTTGCTCAAATATATGATTCACATAAGCAAGCCTGTAGCGGGGATCCAAAATCACAGATACAATTAGCAGAGGATTCATATTCTCTGTTTGACCCTAATATTTTTCATATTTGTTTTTCATACTGATGGACATCTCCATGAACAAAGGATCAGCATTGACAATGTTTTCTTCTAACAACTCATGAATTAGAGCAATTTGGTGGAAACAATTGTTAGAAGTCACATTGAGTGAACTTGAAAATATCAAGGTTATGTCAGAGAATACTTTCAAATACTTGAGGAACACCTTTGCCTTATTCCAATCATTAGCTATAGGAGGGCCATGTTTATGAGAACCTTGATCTTCATTCAAAAAATTGTCCTCTTCATTCTTAGAATCTCTATTAAAGTATGCCCTATAATCATCATCTTCATCTTCCAACCGGTCAAAAGCCTTTTGAAACTTCAAAGCAGATTCCAACATCAAGTAAGTTGAGTTCCACCTAGTAGTGATATCAAGACAAACAAGGCTCGAGATGTCTAGTTTCTCTAACTCAGCCATACTTTTGAACTTTTGTAGATGAAATAGAGAAGAACAAACATATTTAACCATTTAACGAATTGAATCAAAGTTATTTCTCAACTCCTTCAACCCATCATTAACCACCAAGTTAAGTATATAAGCAGAACATTTGAGATAAAGATAGTCACCCCTACAAACCATACCCTTCCAATTCCTAAACTTCCTTTTCAGATATGACAGGGTAGAATCATTACATGTTACATTGTCCATGGTGATAGTAAACACTAACTCTATTTCCAATTCTAATAAGCACTTTTCAATTGTCTTTCCAACTGTTTCTCCCCTATGATTTTCAATCATGCAAAAATTCAGTATTCTCTTATGCAATCTCCACTCAGGATCAATAAAGTGGTAAGTCAAGCACAAATAGTTGAAGTTTTGAGTTGATGTCCAACAATCAGTTGTTAGACAAACCCGATGTGCAAACTTCTTCAGCACTTTCTTCAATATCTTAATCTCTCCAAGATATAGTTGCCAAACATCTTTAGCAATTGTTGTTCGTGAAGCGATTTGAAATCTCGGTTCTAGTTCTTTCACAAAGCTCCTAAACCCATTCTTCTCAACTATTCTGAATGGCATCTCATCACAAATTACAAATTCAGCCAATGCGCTTCTACTTTGTTTTCAGTTACGACTTTCAGCAACGACAAGGTTTTTGCTGTCACAAAGAGCACCACCAAAAAAAATGGAACCGTACTTTTGGGAAATAGGCAAACTTTTATACAGTGCAAAGGAGTTGCAAGAATTTGGAGTGAAGTTCAAGGTTAGCAAAAGCAAGAGCAAATTAGACATAAAGTTTTCAAACCATGTTCTTGAGCTTCCACAGATTTTGGTGGTGAATCTCATGACTGATGCTTTGTTTCATAATACGATTTGTTTTGAATAGCTCCATTGTATTACTGCCTCTTACATTATAACTACGTTACTCTATGGAGTTACCTAATCAACACGAAGGAAGATGTGCATGTCCTTGTTGGTAAGAACGTAATCCACAGCTTCATTCCTGATACTGAGGTTGTTACATTATTTAGATTCATGGGAAAGAGAGCCTTCGAAGCAAGAATGATACCTTAATACATTGATATCTTCAAAAGCTTGAATAAATTCTGTGAAAATGGTTGTCTCCATAACAAAGCGAGTTTGAGACGTGATTATTGCAGGACATGTTAGCAAACAATGGCCTCTTTTGCTGGAATCTTGCTTCTCATTCTCACCTTTCTTCAAACCATATTTTTTATCCTCCAAGTAGTAAAATAAAATAACTAGACTTATTATATTTCCAGCTTGTGTGTACGTATATTTGTACATTGTGTCCTTGGAAGAATTTGTTGCGTTAAATCTATTCAATTAATGTATTTGCGTGATGTGTCATGTTGGATATATTCTAATATTTGAGCCAAGTTAGGCATATAAAATATCCCATAGACCTAGAGATAGAGCGGAAGACTTAAATTTCATACCTCTCAAACCATTACTTTTGAATCGGAGTAACTCTAGAATTGAATTGAGTTGATAAGATATGTAAAAGAAACCATTGGTATGAAAATTTTGACTAGGACGTTCTTATAATTAAAAGGTGGCACTATGATGGACTAAGAAGATAGCTGCCACTAGTAAGGGAACTCTCAAAAATGAGAAAAGATAAATATGTTATAGAGCTGCACACAAAACCTGAAAACTTGCCTGCCCGACCTAGTCCACCGTGACCAAACACCAAACCCTGTCTGAAAAATACACTCAAAGCTGATCAAGACAGGACTGGGTCCAACTTGACTATCGAGTAGGACTGGACATCAGACTAGATTCTAGGACCAATCAGCCCATCTGACCCAGGAGTATTGAAATTATTTTAAATTTATATTAATATTTTTTCCTCTTTCCGTTTTTTTATACAATATTTTTTCCCCTTTCTGATTCTTACTTTTTATTGGAAGCCTAAATCAGATCTCTGGTTCTCAAAGTCTCAAACCATTTGACAGTGGGCTCATCTTCTCCTACCTCATAGCTCAACTTGTGTCTTCTTAAATCGGCAAACCCATTCGGCCAATCGGCAGCAGCTTGTGTTTTTCAAGTCCAATCAGGTACTTCCTTTCCTTCCCTTTGTTTGTCTCTGTGTCTTCCTTTTTATTCATACACACACAAATACTTCTTTAAAATAGAAACCAATCCATCGCTTCTATGCTTTGCTCAGGTCAGACTCATTCTCTCACTCTCCCTATTTCTCTTAACGTGTGTTGGGGTGAAGAGTTTATTGCATTATGTTTCTTCAAGCTTTCAACCGAACTCCTCCCATCCATCTTTCTCTCTGTGTAGGTATTCTCATCGGATTCCATCTTCAATTGAGCTTGCATATTTTCTGTTGAGGTTGCTTCTACCGTTAAGCTTGCATCTTCCGTCTAGGCATTCAACTGCTTCGTTTTTCTCCTGTAAGGTTTTCTCAACTCCATGTCGTTTTTCTCCAATAATCAGCCTTAAAAAGTCAAAGCAATTTGCTCTGACCAGCAAGCCGAGAGTTCAAGAAGCATTAGTTCAATATTTTTTTTTTGATAACATCATTAGTTAAAATTGTTAGTAGTACTCTGATATGTTGATATGTTGATCTGATTGATACATTGGTTTGTGTGGGTGGGGGTGTGTTTGGTTTTATTATTCCAATAAATTGATATTGTACTAGTAATTGGTTGGGTATAGGTTCTGGATAGCTACTCATTGGGTCCTTCGTCCTCTTAAAATTATTCACTTGGAAGTCATTAACATTTCATAATCACTGAAAATTGCTTCATATATTTATTTATATATAATTGGTTGATAATTTAATTTGGCTATATATATGCGATGGGTGTCTATATATAATGTTCCAAAATCCACTAAATATTTCTTTCTTCATGCTTTCCCTCAATTTCTTGCTCTATTTCATTTTTATGTTGTAATATAATTTAGATATCAAGCTTAGACACACACAGCGCAAAACTAGCTACTATGTTTTTTTTTTGTTTCATATAAGTTTAGTTTTAAACCGTCAATGTGCTTGTATTGCTTTCAAATTTTATATTCATCTTACTTTAATTTCTGTTTAGATGATGATTAGTCCAATTTTAGCTTACTGTTTATTATGTTAGAAAATAGAAATGGTGGGTGAAAATCCAGCTTATGATAATCAACCATTACCTTCACAGGTAATGGACACGGGTGATCTTGCTTTATCAAATTCTCCTTCTCTTACCATTGTTGATCCTACTTCTAATCCTACAAATGATATTGGTGGAGATGATATGAGTAGAAAAAGAAAAGAGCTTGAGAAGAAAAGGCACAAAATCACAAGTTTGGGATCATTTTGTAAAGTTACCTGTGGAAGAAACAAATGGAAAAATAAAGGTTGCCTGCAAATATTGCAATGCTATTTATGCTTGCGACCAAAACAAACATGGGACAACATCGTTGAAAAGGAACATTTCAAAAAGCTTGAAGAACCCAAATAAGGTGGACACGATACCAACACTACAAAAAAAATCTTTCAGGTCGTAGCAGAAGAGTTGCTGCCAAAGGAACTATCGCTGAAGGTATCGGCGGTGACAAAAATAAGTCACCGCTGAAAGTACCCTTCGGCGATGACTTTTGTGTTGCCACTGAAAGGTATCTTCAGCGGTGACAAAAGTCACCGCTAAAAGTATTTTCAAAATTATAAAAAAATAATGATTTACTCCGGTGACTGCCACATCATCACCATTCTCTGCACACCACATGTCGCCACATATATGCCACCTCACCTACGCCACATGTCACCACCTCGCAATGCCACTGTCACTAGCTAATAAATCTAAAAGTTTTGCCTCCTCCAAGAATAGAACCTCCAACCCCTTGGCCGCATGCGTGAGCCATTACCAATTGAGTTGCAATAAGTTTGCATACTTTAAATGCAATTGAGTTGCAATAAGCTATTTCTCCTTTTAGTCAATACTCTGTTTTAGCCCAAGATTGCCAATTTTGTTAATTATATGATCCAATTCACATACTTTTCACATGTTTGAAGGAATGCGACATATAGTGTTGCATGTAATTGGGTTCTTGTGACAGTGAAATAGTGTTACTTCTCTCAGAAGGATTGCTTCTTGACTAGTCGTATATAGAGAAAGGAATAGAGTTTATCCATGGCACAGAAGTAGTGGGAGTATATCTTGCTACAAAATCTCTTATCAGTGCAATAGGAGAAACAATCAATTACAAAGTTCTTGGTACTGGAAACTAGTTCAATAGTAAGTTGACAGAATTGGGTCGGCAAGGAATGGGTGCCAAAATTATCCTTCAGTACAAGGAGGTTGAAGAAGGTGCACAAGTGTTATGATGTGATCCAACAAATGCTAATGGAGATAATTGAGTGCTGGTTCTATGTTTGGAGATTATGGAGAAGCAACAATAGATAGTTGTTTTTTGTAATATGTGAAAACAATGAGGAATGGAGGCCAAGATGAGGGATGGTCAAAGTCACAAGCATAGAGACAAAAATGGACACCATGCAATTATTTCTCAAAGCATCACATGCATTAGTCAATAAGAAGTTGAAGACGAGAAGATACTGCAGAAGGTAGAACGTCTGCAGAATCAAAGTATTTAGCCGGACTTGGAATTGCTTATAAGCGCCAAGCCATAGTAGATGGGCTGTGTAACCATGTGGTTGAAATTCAAATATAAAATGTTAAAGCTAACAGTTTTGCCATCTAGCAGGAGGCAATGAACCAAAACATGTTCCTGACATCATTACTGTATGACAAACTAGAGTTCTACATATTGTTTTGTTAAATGAAATTGTTATTGTATGGTTTAATTACTTCACTCCTTTGTAGGTTGTATTGTCAAGTTGACACTTTATGAGTCTAAGTCGTATGAACTTAAGGGGGTGTGTTAGAGATATAATATGTGATCTTATTTAATTAAATTGGTTAAGATCACTAGTTGAATAAGTTTTACAAATATAGGGTTTTAGCGTTGTAATTAGTGTGAGAAGATGTGTAGTCCCACCAATGTAAAAGGAGAGGGATAACATGGGTCTCTCTCTAGAGGAAGGTTAACATGAGTCTTCCTCAATGAGTTCCTAAGAGTTTAAGGTTAAATAATATCCCTTAGAAAGGTAGATCTATCTATTAGCACCGCAAGTGTACGGGTCTCATCAAGTAATAAAGTGATGAGAAAGTATCGTTCCCACGGGGATTTGTTTAAAAATCTCAACCAATCAAAAGGCTAGGTGCATTCAATCAAGTTGAACAAATCAAACTTTTGATGTGAAATGATAATTTTGAAAACTAATTTCTAAAACTATAAAGTGATAAAAACAATTGATTCTTTAACTTCAAGGATGATTTTTGGAACCTATGATTATTTCTCCCCCTTGTAATTCATAACCTTAAAATAACTTCCTCTCCTAAATGCTCTTAATATATAAATGTGCTAGTCTAGGATTCTAAAAGTACTTGTAAAGCTTTGTCAAGTCAAGAACAAGTGTTTGCTTCCATTAATTGCTCAATCTCTTGTTACAATTAATAAAACCCAATTTTCAAGCTCCAATCCTAATGTGACTATGCAAGGTTGATAAGTATATCTCTATCTTGCCAACAAAACCATCCATTCATCATGCAAATTTCAAGTTCTTACACCATTTTACTCAAGTTCTACACTCAACCTAGCCCTCTCAAGCATCAATCAAGTGAACCCAACATCTAAATGGTGATCAAACATTTAGAAGCACTAAGCAAAGAGTAAAATAAACACATATATATCATTCATCACAAAAGGAGAGGAGTATTTAAGAGTTAATCCATACAAGGGTTCAAAATAATCCTAGAATGAAAAGTTTAGCTACTCATATTCAACCACAAGCTACAAATCACAAGGAGAATCATAGCCCAAAACAAATTACAAGAAAGAAAAGGGAAAGGAAGGAGAAGACCAAGAGAAGGAGGATCAAAATCTCTTCCAAAGCTCAATCTCTTGCTCCAAGCTCTTCAAAACCCAAACCCTAGCAGACCCAAGCTCCAAAATGCTCCCAAGAAGTGCAGAATGTCAGGCTCTCTCCAGTTTTTGCCTTAAAAATCCGACTTTCATTCATTACTGATGCTGTGCGTTTTGCTGTCAAAATTGGGCCGCGGATGAACTGTTTTGAGCTGCAGCTGAGTTCCTCTCGGGTTGAAAGTGCGCTGCAGCTCATTTTGCCTCTGGAAATCACCTCAAATTAATGTGTTCTACCCATAAATTGACCTCCATTTCTTCCTCTTTGACTTTCCTAATGTGGTTTTGAATCAACTTTGTTCTCCAAATGCTTCTCCAAGTGGCTTGCAATTTTTCTACCAAAATATACCTTGCAAAATGAATAAATTAATCAACTCTTAATAAGCAAGGATAAGAGCCAAAATATGCACAATTAAGCAATAATGTACAATCAAAAACCATATGCACATTTCCTATCTTTAAGTATTCAAAACATGTACAACAATACCAAAAATGTATTAAAATGTAAGGAAAATGCACTAAAATGACATGAGATTCCAGAGGTTAACACTATCCCTTGTAAATAATCTTTTGTGATTAATGAAATTCTTCATGATTTTCTTAACATTAATCTCCATAGTTGACTCGGTTGCAATTTAGAATCTAAAATTTAACTCATTAGAATTCAGTCCATATAGTTTTGACCCTTTTATAATTCAGTCTTTATCTTTATTTAATATATAATTTTATTTTTCTAAAACGGGGTTGACTAAATTATAAAATGATTAAAATTAAAGAGATTGAGTTGTATGTAGTGAGTCAAAGTTGAAAATTTGAGTTACTATGGTGTCAAAACTATAAGGATTAAATAACACCAAGTCAAGTCAAAGTATATGAACTGAGAAATCAAAACATTAATTTTGCCAATAACTAAAAGATATATTAGGGGACACTGTATCAGAACGATTGATAAAACCAAAGGCACCTTCCCATGTTTCAGTCGTGATCACATTTAAATCCAACGGAAATCTACCTACCTTGTTATATTTTACTAGGTATGTCACAAAAAATAATGATTTGGTGATTGTTTGGATTGGCATATTTAAAATGATTTTACGGAGTTCTAAACAAATACATGTGAAAATATTTTTTGAGTTTCCCAAATAAACACTTAATAGTTAAAATGTTAGCAACAAAAGCAAAAATAAAAATAAAAATAAAAAGGTTACGGATTAGCTGCACGTTGTGCTTAAATCATTTAATGTAAAATGAAGTTTTATTGATCAAGCATAATTTGATGTTGATTTTTTTTTTTAATTTATGGGACTTTGGCCTTTATCTACTTGCTTATTTTGTAGGCACATCCTGAGGCTGCACAGTTCAAAACGCAGGAGTTGGAACATTATAAAATGCTAGGCACAGGGGTATTCATTAAGCATCAACACAAGATCCACCAAATTTTGACGATGAGATTCGACTAGAAAGCAAATATCTTAATTCTTGAGTTAAGGATGAAGATGATGCGACCCCTAACATAGTTGAGCGTGTTACCCATTGTGGAAGCTCTAGATGAATGGTTTCGCTGATTCTTGGCCGCAAGAAAGGGAGAGTAAGCCAAGTTGGGGAAGGCATGCACTACTACAAAAAGTTTGATTTTCAACAGTAACTTTTGTTGCCGTTGAATGATCTTTAATAACGATAAAAAGTAACCACCACGTCAGCATAAAAATCATTGTCAAAACTTTCAGCAACAACATTTGAAAATCGAAGCTGAAAGCATGTGTCAGCAGCGATTCTTTTGCCGCTGTTGAAAGCATGTATCAACAGCAACAAAAGTGTCGTCACGGATACATGCTTTTATCACCATTGAAAGTAAAAATAATTTTTTTTAAATTAAATTGCTTTTTTAAATTAAAATTAAATTGCTTAAAGGATATAAATGGTTATATTTTTAAAAAATAAATAAAATTGTTAAAATTTATATACACATACACACACATTGTTTTGATAAATATTAAATGAGATAAGTAATAACTAAATTAAAATTAAAATACACTATACATGGGAACTAATAATATATTAAATGTCAATATTCACATAATTTAAAATCATCAAAATAATTCCATTTCATTAAAGAGAGTAAAAAAAAAAATTTTGCCAGAATACAAAAATTATCCAATTGAAAGATAAATACATAAATAAAAATAATCCTAACAAATGTTAAATCTCCTAAATTTCTAAACTACCTGGAACCATTGTTTGTTTCACAAGTGGTTGGTGTGAGAATTTTGAAGGTGGCAATGGTCTAATTGTCACTGTGGGAAAACAAATTAAGGTACAAGTTAGCTAATTAATAAAAATGATCACAAACACAACAATATATAAAGCCCATACAAAATATATATGAAGCAATACTTAAAGTTCATATAAGCAACAATAAACTTGCTACTTTTCCATAGGTAAGCAATCTTCAAGAAATAAAATAACAAGCATAAAGATTGACTTATTTATGGTTAATTACTCTACCAAACTACACAACCCCTTGTAAGCAGTGTTCAAAAATTAGAATAGAAAGCATAAATAAATCTTATTTATGGCTAACTACTTCATAAAATTAAAGAGTACATGCACAAAGGTAAGCAATTGAGCAAAGAGAGAAAGGAATAGCAAGAAATAGAACAAAAACAAGAAACACAATCTAACAATTATTAAACAAGAAACTACAATAATTCACCCACCAATTAACCTGATATTCAACTTTGATGCATATATATCATTTGGATATATTTTGTTTTCCAATGAAGTATTTTATTAAAATAAAATTTGCCTCAAGACATTCAGGCCTTAGGAAATACAAGAAATGTTTAACTACTATTATTACTTGAACCAACATTCAGGCCTTGGGAAATATAACAAATGCGTGTACATGAACGGGTGTTTGAAGCCCGTGACAAGAGAACAGTTCTCTCTCCATTTTACTATTTCCTAAAAACCTAAAACTGGTCACATCTTACTAAACTATTCCAAAAAAAAAAAAAGCATTGATCCCCCAAAAAGCTTACGATTTTGGTCAGCAAAGTTAACTACAACCTAGACAACAAAGTTAACAAGTAACTACACCTACCTATACAGTGGAAAATTTAGTATATATTGTTAGTTTAAGAAATATTAGTGTTAGAAATCAAATTTGAATTTTTTAATACTTAGTGCTCTCCTTGTTTTCCTATCCTTGTTTCTCTCCTTGTTTTCCTCTCCTTGTTTTCCTCTCCTTGTTTCTCTCCTTGTTTTACTCCTTGATTTACTCTCCTTAATTGTGTAAGCCTACTATATATATTGTACTCATTCTCTATCAATAACACATTCTTCTCTCAATCTTTTCTCTCAATTTATCTTACATTCTTACATGGTATCAGAGCCAGGTTGGCTTTTAGGATTCTAGATTTGATTTCTGAATTCCTAAAGAAAGAGAGAGAGAGAGAGTGTGTGAACGATTTTTCCGGAGCTTTGTTCGTCTGACAAATTCCGGCCAAGATCTGGTGGTGGAGTCCAATAATTCCACCGTTTGC
>QFDD01004609.1:0-21117 GCA_006871305.1 Vachellia collinsii | reverse complement strand
CCTAGAATCTCCTCATGCTTCATGCAACATTATGCTCATCAAAAACTCAATATTTTAGGCCACTTATCTCTACTTTCCATGCCAAAATATATGAATTAACATGATGAAATATGCACTTATCAAAAGTATCCCAAAATTACTTCGATACTCGAGTGTTGTAAGATTTTGGACACTTATACTTTCATTCATATTCGATTGCACTTGAGAGTATACTCATTTAAGGTTAATACTCGAGTATTAGTTGTCATACTAAAGTGTTGTGATGAATACTCTTGTCCATACTCAAGTGTGCTTGAAAGTATTGTGTAAAAACACCATTCTAAGGCTAATACTCAAGTATTGAAGCTTGTACTTGAGTATTGCTCATGACTTGAACTTGCATTAGCACAGATTCTAGACTTCAACACAAAACTCGACTTGCAACGGTGATAACTCTCTCAATTCAACTCCAAACTTAGCAAATAATATATCTTTGGAAAGCTATTTGAGTCTACTTTCATATTCAAGAAGAATAATTCCGAAGTCTTCTGTCTTCTGAAAGTTATGATAGCCAAAATAAGTAAAGGTTAGTGATAAAACGTTAAATCTGATCACCAAGTTTAGAAATTCATAGATCCTTCATATAAAATGATTTGATGTTATTCTTGGTGTATATAAACCGAATTCTGAGTCTAGTTTCATATGAAACTAGTTTCATATTAATCGGACTTCTAGTTTGGTAGATATCATCAAAATATTGAACATATGTTGAGCTGGAAGTGAAGTAGAGTTGAAAAAGGAGGTCGATACTCGAGTATTAATCCTAATACTAGAGAATTAGCTAAAAAATCTCAATACTTGAGTTTGTACTCGAGTATTGCTTCAAGTGTTGCTTCAGAAAATCCCAAAAACTCATCATACTCGAGTGTTTGAAGCAGTATCGAGTATTGTCTTCAAGAATAAGTTTTGAGCGTCCTAATGAAGCTTAGATGAAGTGTAACTCAATGTGTGTTGATATAACATATATTTGAAACATTTTAACCTTCAAATTGAATTATTTAACCACATCATCCTCCAATTCCAAATCTTGATGTTCCCATTTTATCTTATAAGATCTTCCTTCAATTTATCTTCTTCTTCTTAGTCATTCTCCATAATTCAACTTGATAACTTATTTCCTTTATTTGACCAAAATACATAAAAATTCACATTAAATATAGTAATTAGTCAATATACATTATAAAAACTACTTGTTCTCTTATATTTGACATCATCAAAACTAATCATATATAACAAGCTTGTGGGACCCACTTTCATATGATAAAATAACTTTTTACTGATAAATTATACCACATCATTATAGTATCTTCTTCTCTTTGTGTCTTGAAATAAGAAGATTCCATGTGGTGATTTCTAAGTCCCATAATCTTCTTTTCAAAAACTTTAGTCATTCTATAGGTACTTTATCCTACCGGAAATACTTTCCGGGAATTCTCTGATCACTTGACCAGTGTAGAGTCATTAAAAATTTTCATAATTCATCTGATCAATCCATGATTTTTCTTATCTTATTTCACTTACCAGAAATGCCCTTAATAAATTTTCTTTCAAAAACCCTAATCTAGGGATTTCTAACCTTTCTCTTCAATTCCACAAATTGTTTCTAACTTTATCTTGGAAATAATTTTATAAATTTCCATAATTTTTGAGCTATTTTTCCTCATTTTAAAACCAAATATTTGAGGCCTCTGGATATTTTAAAAAATTATGTTTAGCTAAAAATTCATTAATCAGCCAAATATTAATTAATTATTAAAAATCCATTATGTGGTTATTTCTATCTTCTTGTCCTCCATTCTACCTCAAATATTGTTCAGAGAATTATTTCCTTCATTTCAGGGGTTTGGGGCCATTTTTTGATATCCTAATGAAAATTATCAACATGCCCCTGGTTATTTTCCAAAATGACCATTTTACCCTTACTTTTCTACATTCACAAAATGACCATTCTACCCTTCATTTTAATTCCTTCTTCCTTACTATCTCCAAAGCATTTTACAGAAAACATGGATATTTGCCCTTACTTCTTCTTTATGTTTCCAAATTAAAGAAATATAATCTAGACCCAGTATATGTTATTGAGTATGAAAATATTGCATTGCAAGATAATTTATCATACAAGGTAGGGCCATATCAAATCATTGACTGGAAGATAAAGCAACTTAGAAACATAAGATTCCGATGGTCAAGGTGGTCTGGAAAGATTATCATTAGAAGAAGGCACATGGGAAACAGAGGACGAAATGAAAGCCAAATGTCTAGAGCTCTTCACATAAGGTATGTAAATTTCGATGATGAAATTTATTTTAAGGTGGGAGAAATATAATATCAATATTTTTTGTAAGTGGAAATAAATGATGAATGTGGAATTACATATCAGTTAAGGGTCTGGAGAGTAAAAGGACATGAAAAGAAGAGTGTATGTGAAAGAAGAAAGTAAAAGGAAGGGTAAAATTGTCATTTTGCAAATGTAGAAAAAGTAAGGACAAAATGGTAATTTTGAAAAAGTTGAAGGGCATTGTTGTAATTTTGACCCAGATATAAAAAAATGACTCTGAAAATGAATGAAATAATTCTCTGAGCAATATTTGAGGTAGAATAAAGGTCAAAAGGACAAGAATGACCTCAAAATGGATTTTTAATAATTAATACTTGGCTAATTAATGACTTTTTTAGCTAAATATAATTATTTAAATTATCCATATGTCTCATATATTTGGTTTTAAAATAAGAAAAATTAGCTCAGGAATTATGGAAATTTATATAATTGTTTCAGAGATAAAGTTAGAAACAATTTGTCAGAACAGAAAGAATAGAACATAAATCCCCTGAATTAGAGTTTTAAAAGAAAATTCATTAAGGGCATTTTCTGGAAAGTGAAATGAGATGAGAAAAATCATGGAATAATCAGATGAATATTGGGAATTTTTAATGATCCTACACTGGTTAAAGTGATTAGGGAATTCCCGAAAAGCATTTCCAGAAAGATAAAGTAACTAAAGTTTTGTAAAGTGAAAGGTGGGGTTTCATATTGTGCCACTTGGTATCTTCATATTTAAAGAGGAAAAGTAAATGAAGATATTATAACCTTGCAGCATAATATATCAGTATAAAATTACTTTATCAGTATAAGTGGGCCCCACAAACTAATACACATGTACTCTTATGTTATTAAAGTGTTTTCAAGACAAAAAGAAGGCCATAAGTCCACCAACTCAAGAGGAAAAAGAGAGAGAGAAAGGAGCCACGGGGTTCAAAGCAAGAAGGATAAGAGATTTCAAGCCAACTCCAATGTATAGGTTAGTCCAAAGCTTGAAATCTTCTATATTTCTTAGTTTCTAGCTCTCATCTCCCATTTAATCAGTTTAGTTTTTTTTGAAATGGTGGTTTTGCTGTTAAGAAGTTGAGACCCTAGAGGTTTTAGAGAGAGAAAGTGAGGAAGAGCTAAAATTAATTGAATTGGTTGATGAAATCCAACTCTATTGATGTTATGAAACATATTGATGGTTGGATTGTGTTGGTTTGTTGGTTGTGTGAATTTTTGGATATTGAAACCTAAGGGGGAGGTGCTGGCCAAATTTATGTATCCATGTGGAGGATTGATTTTGTGTTAAATAATATTGAAAAATGGTTTAGAAGCAAAATTATGGATGTGTATGGAAAGGAATCATGAATAATTCATTTCCCCTTCATGTATGTGTGTTTCGGCCTATGCTGAAAAATTGGGAAGGAATGTGATTTTGATGTTTTTGATACTTTCAATAGGTTTAGAATGAAAAATTGTGAAGGGTAGAAGTGAGAAAATAAGTTTGGAAGCCACAGATTGAAATTGACAAAGTTAAGGGTTTATGGAACCTAAATGTTCAAGAGAGGTTTTATGAATTGTATAGTGTTATAATGCTTTTGTAATGGTTCATTATTGATGCCAAATGCATTATGATAATGTGTAAGAGGAACTTGCGAAGTGCAAGAGGAGGTCAAGAAAGTTCAAGCAAAGGAAAGATTACATAAGGTAGCAAAGTTATTAACCTATGCATTAATATTATCATTGATTGTTATTTATGAATCTCTTGCCATGTTATTTGTTTAGTTAAGCTATGTGATATGTGAACATGTGATACCTTACTTGTTGGTGTGCCTTGGCCATTTGCAATTTGAGTTAGATAGATGTTGTAAGGTATGTTCATTTCATAGCTAATTAGTGACATTTGTAATGATCATGCATATTAATGTATGTGTTAGTAATATTTGCTTTTGAGATTTCCATGAAATCTCACTCTCCCAACAATGAAATCCTCTAGGCCAAAGTTCTTCCAAAGGCAAGGGCAATGAGGCGGATGCTTAAAGTGGGTTATATGACTTCAACCTACAAATGGAAAGCTTGTACATGTTGAATTATATTGTTTTATGTTGACTTATAGAGGATTGTGTGATAAACACCTACTATGCCGTGCATGAGTTAAATGCCTTGTAGATGTATGAAGCATGCTAAATGGCTATGTAGTTATAGTTATATATGATTAGTTTTGATGATGTCAAATATAAAAGAGCAAAAAAATTTTATAATGTATATTGACTAACTACTATATTTAATGTGAATTTCTTATGTAGTTTGGTCAATCAAAACGAGATAAGTTGTTTGAGTTTAATTATGGAGAATGATGAAGAAGTAGGAAGATCTTATAAAATAAAATGGGAACATCAAGTTTCAAGTTTTTATATTTGGAATTAGAGGATGATGTGGTTAAATAACTCAATTTGAAGTTTAAATAGATGTTATATCATCATACATTGAATTACACATCATCTAACCTTCATTTGGATGCTCAAAACTAATTCTTGAAGACAATACTCGAGTACTGCATCAAATACTCAAGTATGATGAGTTTTTGAAGTTTCATAAAGCAATACTTGAGTAAAAACTCAAGTATTGTGATTTTTGAGCTAATACTTGAGTATTAAGGGTCAATACTCGAGTATCGAGCTCCTCTGTTCAGCTCTACTTTACTTCTAGCTCAACATGTATTCAGTAGTTTGATCATATCTCTCAAACCACAAGTCCAATTGATGTGAAACAAGTTTCATATGAAACTAGATTCAAAATTTGATTTATAGACACCAATATCAACATCACAGTATTTCATATGAAGGAGATATGAATTTCTAAACTTAGTGGTCAAATTGAACTTTCATCACTGACCTTTGCTCACTGTGGCTATGATAACTTTTGAAATACAGAATATTTGGGATTTATTATTGTTTCATCTGAAAGTAGGCTCAAAGGGCTTTCCAAGGATATCTTATTGTTAAAGGTTGGAGTTGAATTGAGAGAGTTATGGCCGTTGCAAGTTGAGCTTTGTGCTGAAATTTGAAACATGTGTTAAGTCATGAGCAATACTCGAGTATTCAGCTTCAATACTCGAGTATCGGGCTTAACATTTACTTTTTCACAATACTTTCAAGCCACACTCGAGTATGGAAAGAAGTGTTCATCACAATACTCGAGTACAAGCTTCAATACTCGAGTATCGGCCTCAGAATGGAGTTTTTATACAATACTTTCAAGCAACACTCAAGTACGAACAAGAGTATTCATCACAATACTCGAGTACCAGCTTCAATACTTGAGTATCGAACTCATAATGACATTTTTACACAATACTTTCAAGCAACACTCGAGTATGGAAGAGAGTATTCATCACAATACTCGAGTACAAGCTCAATACTTGAGTATTTTTGGAAGTGTTGAAGGTAAATGAGGAATACTTTTGCTTATACTCGAGTTTGCTTGAAAGTATTGTGTTAAAACTCCATTCTGAGGTCAATACTCGAGTATTGTTGAAAGTATTGATAAACGCTGGAGTAATACATTTCACACTCGAGTATTACTTCCAAAACTTCAATTTTGATAAAACGAATTTCAAACAAACACTCAGAGCACCCTTTTCACACTCAAGTATTATTGCCAAAACTTTAGTTATATTTAAATAGATTTGAAACAACACTCGAGTATAATTTATTGCACTTGAGTACTAAGCAATACTTTCAAAACTCTCGAGTACCATTAGAAGTAAAACTCTTTTCAGCTCTAACACTTCCAATAGAACTCGAGTATCAATAAAAGTGTTATGAGAACTCGAGTAATCAATTTTACAACTCGAGTATTGGTTTCAAAATCTTAGTTTTGATTGAATGATTTTCAAATAACACTCGAATATTTGTTTTCAACATTCAAGTACTTCTTCATAAACTTTAGTTTTGCAGAGATATTTTTTAAATAGCACTCAAGTATTCTCAAACGCACTTGAGCATACACTTTTTTGGACTTTTGTTTTAGAATGTTAGAGCATCAACTTTATTTGAAAAGTTTTCTTAAACATGTTCATCTGACATAATCCATGCCTACTCTCATAAATGTTTGACCATCTTATTTAGCAAACAGGGTATGGGTCTCTGATGGCTTCTTCGGTGTTCAAACTCAACGGATTAATCTTCTTCAACAAATGCTTGCTTCTTGTCAGAACTCCAACGGCTAGTTGAACAGACAATTTCACAATGATTGTTCATTCTCTTTCAACGAACAAATATTGTCAGAACAAATCACAAGTTTGAAAGACAGAACACAAGAGTCAAAGCCAACGGAAAAATACGACGCTCCTCTCTAACGGATATATTTTAACAACATTTATAAATAAGAGGAAGCGACTAACGGAGAAGAGAGATGAAGTATATGGAGTCACCAAGCATAAAGCGTAGAGTGTGGATTCAAGGAAATCTCACTACAATATTAGGACTCTGATATAATACTTCTCCATGAGCTTCAATGTTAACATATTCCGCTTCATATAGTGAAGCTTTTCCCAAATGTAATCATCCCAACCTTCTGAGAGTAACGTATGATAGACCTGAGTGAAATAGAGAGTGTAACCTTACATGTAGTAAGGGGGAGTGATTGTAACGATTTCTCAAGTACCAACAGTTGCAAACTTGAGTGGGTTTCATAAATGCCTGGAAAAGTTTATGGGGTTTTCAAGTACCCACTGTTACAAACTTGAAATAGGTTGTGCAAGTGTTGTAGTGAACATGTCGCTGTAATGGTTTTCCAAGTACCTGGTTAAACTTGGAAGGTATAGTGGATTGCAAATCTCAGAGGAGTCTGAGGACTGGACGTAGGTCAAAGAGGACTGAACCAGGATAAATTGTTGTGTGTTCTTCCTACCTTCATCTACATTAATTTCTATTGATTCCATTCTTTCTCTGTCCAATTTCATTCTCTATTTCTATGATTTGGATATTTTAATTATTGAGATTCAAATAGAAAATTTTTTGAATCACCCAATTCAACCCCCTCTTGGGTGATAACCATCCTAACAGTTATGTTATATGGAAAGAAATGGAAAGAACAAGCATGCTAAAATTAGTTAGAAGGGTCCAACACCCTTACTAAAGCTTGACTTGAGGTAATGATGAAACAAGGCAATTGGAATCCAAATGACATGAAATTTTCCAGAGAAATACTACACATTCTAATCTTTAAAATAAGCTAAAGTTTACTAAATTTGGATGTGTATGGTGAAAGTTATGGTTTTCCTAATTTAAGAGAAAAATCTGAAAAATGAAAAATAACCAAATGAACAGTACATATTCATACATTTTTCTATATTAAATGAGTAAGGAAATAGCCAAGTGAGTATTTTTCCCTATAGGGAATTGAATGATCTTTAATTAAAGACTTGAAACACTTGATTTTGATTTTTTTAGAATTAGTTATGAATTTTCAAAATTGGCCAAAATTTCAGAAGTTTACCAAGTAAAAATAGTGACATTGAATGGTAAAGTGAGAAAGTTTTTAAAATTTCACTTAGTTAACAAATTCTATGTTATGAAAAGTATTCAAGTGGTCTAGAATTTGTCTATAATCTCATAGAAGTGAACTAAGAGAGGTGTTGCACCTAGAGCTCAAGAAGAGAGAGAGTGAAAAATCTCTCATTTGGAAGAGGTAAGTCTTAAAGTCAAGCTCTATTGAGGTTGTAGTTGTTGTTGTTGATTATGGCTCTTGGTGGTGGTGCCCAGATTTCTAAAATTATGAAGGAGAAGGATTAAGGTTAAATCATGGGTTAAAAAAAGGAGATTAGATATGAAATTATGATAGTCTATGGAATGGAATCATGAAAAAGCAACTCTTCCCTTTCCATGATGAAATTTCGTCTAAATAGGACAGCAATTGGGAGTTGGAATTTGATGATTTTAATGCTTCCAATGAGTTTAAAATAAAAAATTGTGTAGAGTACAAGTGAGAAACTAAGTTTAGACGCATTAGAGACTAAGATTGAAATTTTATGCAATAACTCCCCTATGTTACTGTTTTGAGTAGTTCAAGGGAAGGAGGTTTAATTTTAATGCTTCCACTGAGTTTGAAATGAAAAATTGTGTAGAGTACAAGTGAGAAACTAAGTTTAGATGCATTAGAGACTAAGATTGAAATTTTATGCAATAACTTCCCTATATTACTGTTTTGAGTAGTTCAAGGAAAGGAGGTTTATTTTGATTTATTTGAGCCTAAAAATGGAATATACATGCAAAATCATAAGGGAAAAGCATGCTAGATTAATTTTGAAGTTTGTGGATCTAAAAGTGCAAAATTAGAGTTAAAGAGATCAAGTAAGAGTAGTTAGAAGAGGTAATGGTTTCAAAGATCCTAATGAGTTTATTAACTTTTATGTGATTGGACATTATGGAAGTAAGAATGGAAGCTTGGACAATGATGTTCCTAGTGTGGAATGAAAGAGAAACAAGGAAAGCAAGATGGAGATAGTAAAGTTTCAAAGTAGCAAACTTAACCCTGCTTTTTATGCTTGGTAGAGTTCAATAATGTTTGTATGTTTACATATTATGTGAAATCATGCATTTTTATACATGATTATGTGTAAGACATGGTATAGGCCTATATGTTTTATAAGTTATGCATAATAGTTTTTAAACATATCATTTAGTAAAAATATCAAGTTGCAAGCATGTTATAATTTCCAAATAATACCATGTATATTGAGTAGTATATGTTTGCTACTAAGATTATTTCAATCTTATCCTCCCAAAAACTAACTATACTAGATCACAAGCTTCCAAGAGAAAAGTAAATGTAAGAGGCAAAAGGGTAAGTAGAGCAAGAGATAAATCTCTATAGCTCTAGTTTGCTATAAATTCTAAAATGTATAGCAATGTTTATGAGCTACGTAAATTTATTATGAGACCTTAGAATGTATATGTATTTTGCAATGGTGAATGAAATATGATTATGTGCTCAAGAATGAAGATAGTTTACATGCTTTAGCAACATAAAACTTGCATGTAATGATGAGTAGAAAGGGAAAAACACCCTTAAGGAACACTAAATTTGGAGTGAGATCCAAACAAGGAAAATGGTAACAAAAGCTAATGAAATTTTTCAGATTAAAAGTACACATCCTAAGGATTAAAACAAGTCATATTTTGCTAAATTTAAATGTGTATAATGGGAGATATGATTTTTCCAAAGTTAGAGTTAAAATCTGGAAAAACAAATAATTACCATAAGAACAGTATTTCTTCCCGTAATTTTCTGTAATTCATGAGCATGATGAAGCTTAATCAGTATGTTTTTACCCTGTAGGTAAGTAAGAAAGCTTTAAGTAGAGATTTAAACAACTTGATTTTGAATATTATAAATTAATTATAATTTTTTAAAGTTAGATGGAAAATCTGAAATAATCAAATGAATAGTAAACTGAGAATCATAATGCAAGTTTTAATTTATGGTCTCTAAAAATTTATTCGCCTGAACCACAGTACTTACCAATGCGTAACAAAAGTGCTCTAAAACGAAGGGTGTTACAGTAAATCCATCCCTTGTAGCTTCTATAGAATCTCTAAGTTTTCTTATTCCCAAACAAGTGATTCCTTGGGTGCGTTTGGCCGTTGATTTTTGTTGCCAGGAGCGTAATATCCAACAATAAATGAAAACGTACGCTTAGCTTGTAATTTATAATACAATTTTCAACTAATTTACAGGAAAATGAAAAATTAAATGGGTTAATCTAGTAATTAGATTAAGCTTTGTTGTCGGTAATTAATACAAGATATAACCCTCTTGAAAACTGAGCACAGAAATACAATCTTGGCCATTCTCCCGTAGATCACCCCCCAAAAAACAACGTACTGTGTTGCAGGGTGATCCCGTTTCTGTAATTTCCATCCGTTTGGTGAGTTATTTTGAAAAAAGAGACAAAAACCAATAACAATCAAACCAAAAGAGATAAATAAAATGCAATAGAAGAGAAAAATTGGGAAATTTTGAAGAAGGAAATTAAAATTAAAAATAAGTTAACAATGATACAAGGGGAGAGGGCTGTTATTAAGCACATCTACCGTAGCAGAGGACCATGATATGATCAGTGGTTGAGGAATCTGGAAGCAAAGTGGGCGTCATGGGACTCCAAATGTTATCTCGTACATGCTCCAATGTCAACAAAGGCCCAAGCTGTTGCCCTCTACATCTTATCTCTATCTGCATTCATAATTAATATATATATATATAACCATTCCTTGAATCATCCAAAAAACAAAAACAAAAACAAAACAAGAGGCATTCGTTACTTATTATAATCAAATATATGTGACAATTAAGGAAACCATATAACAGCTTTCTTTAAATTCTCCCTTCAAATTTTCCTAACCATGACTCCATGACTTCACAATAAATAAATTGTCCATATCTCAACCCATGTGATTCTAAGAATCTTACTACTATAATAGCACCACTATTGGTTTCTTGAACAAAAATTTAAATTGATCTTAGGGGCTCACACGGTTAAGGTAGGCTTCACAAATTATCTAGTAACAAGATCCTTGCATTAGTTATGGAACTTGAATACACACTCTTAATAAGGCTAATTCTTTATGAATATAATTGATCTAACGGTTGTTGAGTTGAACCACAATTTTTTATTCTTGTAACATTTCATAATTCCATATATTCATACATAATTTTTTTACTATTCTGTCTGAAGCCTTCTGTTCCCTAAAATATCATCCAATATTCACGTAGCCATCTCTCATTACATGAATGGATGCGTTTATTCACTTCTAATCAAGGGTGTTAATATATTGGATTGAATTGAGAGGATTACCTAATTAATACTAGTTTTAATTGGTTTTCAATTCTAACGAGTTAGTTTGGGTCACTAAGGAAACCCATAGAGAGAGAGTAATCTAGTTAAGAGATCAAGAAAGAGACTACACGGATGAAGATATATGCAGGTGAAGAAATCCTGATGTTTTAAATTCTAGCATCGGAAAATTCACATCCGTTACAGATTCATCCTTCATGAACAGCAATACTTAACGAGGCTTTTTGCTAAATGAATTTAGGATTTAATTTATTATCCGATATTGCAAACATATGATAAGATTCAATGCGTTTAAATCCAAATCATATAATATATTATGTCGTTAATTGAGATATTAGGAGAGTTTGTGATAAATCTATTATGACAAATTGATGCATATTGTGGAATATCTTAGGTTCTTAAGATATGGATATTTCACCTTTGTGAAATACCTTTCACCAGACCCTCATCATCCCAACTATTGAATTTTTCAATTATCTATCTCTCTACATCTCTATTTTGTTCTCTTGTGGTGCATTTACTATGCTACTTTATATTAGACTCTAGCAGTCTAATTTCTTCGTCAGTGTAATAGTAACTCAACCCAGATCCTAACCTACGTTGCCTCTCTGTCCTTTCTTTATTTTCTAAAAAACATCAATGATAAACTTAGAAATCAGAATATCATAAGATTCGGCAAATGGACAACATTTACACATACAAAACATTTTATGTTCAAAGATGCTCTCTCTTGGTACCTAGAATTTAAAGTCTATTATTGGTTTGTGGGTCTTGTTTGTTCAAGGATCAATGATAGGCATCGAAACTTAGGGGACAACAAAAACGCAGACAGAAAGAAGTAGGGGAAGAGAAGTGAGATAATGAAGATACAGATGGGGAGCTGGTGAGATGAAGACAGATAGAATGCTAAACATAGGTACAGACAGAGAAATGTTGAACAAAGGCAAAGAAAATTAAAGAAGCACGGTGAGGAGGAAAACGCAAATTTAAATCCCAAAAATCACGCTTGTTTGGATTTAAACTCAATACTCTCGGCCTGATAGAGATTGATTTCAAATCTAAATTGACTTGGAAATATTTTGAATTAAATAAAAAGACAAAAAAGAGAAGCCGGGAAGTCAAGTTGGTCGTTAATTTTAAAGCCATTTATAATTTTATGTTCTCGGCTGGGGTAACGTTATTTTAACATTCATGCTCAAATGTTTGAATGGCCACAATTTTACTGGCCTCCCATGCCATTGAATAGTCTTCGTCACTTAATTAAATATATAATAAAAACCAATTGATAACAATGTATAATAATACCATTTATATAACATTAACATAAAAACAATTTCAATTCAGAAAATTATGTCATTTTGGCACCAGCAATAAACAATAACCGATACTCCAATGACCAATATTCAACTGATTCTGACACCGATTAATAACTTTTTGGGTCTAACAAACAAAATTTGGTTTGTCTTTACTAACATTACTTAAAACTATAATTCGCTAATAAATTCCATCACATACCATTCATAGTGAGCAAAAAACCGAAATGACTGTAAACACAATTATACTAATTGTGTGACTCTATTACACTACAGTTATATTTAATTCAATGATTAAAAGAACAACGTTATTTGAATTTTAAGTAAATTTTTATATAAATAATTAAAATGAGTATTTTAGATAATAATATATTTGGCACATCTTCAATGGGAAATTACGGAAGCTGTACAGCATGTTACAACATTAATAATAATTATTGTTTAGTAAGTTTCATTTTTTATTTTTTAAAAAATATGGAGAGATAAAAATTAGTTTTTATCTTCAAAACTATTTGTGTAGTAATAATGAATATGCAAAAGTAAAGTATGAAATACGATTCATGAAAAAAAAAAGGAAATATGAGATCAGGATGAAGTCATGCTTTGTCAGGTGGTGTTGGCCCTACGTCCACTACGAACCATATAAAATCTTTGTAACGTCTGCTTTACCCTTAAGATCCCATTTTCTCTTTCCACTTCAGAGAAAAAGCGATTTGCTTTACGCATCGCCAAACAGATTCTTAAATTTTCCTAAATATTTCTGATGAAGCAGCAAGGACGAATGGCTGTCTTTAATCATTACAAGAGACCCATTATTCACACTTTGCTCCTAAGCCAAAATCATCATCCCTTAGACTTTACTATTCTTTGTGCTATTCATCACTCATCCTTTTAACAACATTTATTAATAACGTATATATTATGTATATCTATATATTATAGTAATGTTATATAATATATTTAAGAGTGGATCCATAAAGCACGGCGAAGAATAAGCTAATACCCCATTAACAAAATTTAATAATAATATTTATAGCAGTTATGTATTAAAAATATGTTGACACCCTTCCTTTTCGTTCTTCAAGAAAAATCTTGTGAGACGAAAATTTTTATGTTCATGCACGTCTCTATCACTCTGTTCCACCAAAGCCCTTATTGCATGCCAGCACAAAAATTACTATACATAAAATAATAGCTTTTGGATTTTTGCTGATGCCTCAAGCAAATTCTATATATGCTTAATCTATTAATATTAGAAGAAATCCTTCAAATAATAATTAAAGGGAATCCTTTCCTTTTCTAATTATGCATGCATATCATTCCCCAACTACATTTATATACAAATATGTGTATAATTATCTAATATTTTTCATATCTCCTTTATTGCTTTCCTTATGCTTTGCTTTGTTTGGACGTTAAACTAACATAGAAGGTTATTCTCAAATTATAAAAGCACATTGAATGAGATTAAGATTTTGTCATTATTAGACATGAATAGCCATAGGTATCGCTTTTCGGTGGTTGGTTGAGGATGCTAACAATATGTTATGGGGCCTTCTCTTGTTCCATCCCAGTGCAGCACTTGCGAGTTTGATGGAATTTCTAAGCCCTAAATATTTCATTAAAAAACAGAGAGACAGAGGGAACACACACACACACAAACACAGAGGGAGAGGGAGAGAGTGGTATGGGAAGGGTCTACAAGAGGAGTGAAAAATGAGGGAAAAGCTTGACGAAAGGAGGAAGCGAATGATAGGCATGAAGATGGGTTATGAGAAAGACAGGGTCCACGTGTGATTTGCGAGGCCCTACGATATGATAGTGTTCAATTAATGTTAATATCAATAACGTACTTATCTTGTAACCTTTTTGTATGAATATAATGAGTGTCAACTAAGAAAGTAGGCCATGATAAAGGTACATCCAATCAAGTGATCCAACATGTGTTTTTACATATTAAAGTCAATGCAATCTTTATAAACCATAAAACCAATAAGAAAACATAGAGGCTCCTTTTTTTTTTGGGTGGGTGGTTTTTCACGTTCCACCATGGAATACAGCGTCTTGCTTTCTTGTATTCATTATTAATACCTAGACACTTTGTTCAAAGTTTCAAGCAAATTAATACCCCCTTCATTCCTATTTGTAAGGTCATATTAATATAATTGTGTTGTTTTAAAAAGTAGTAAAAATTAGTAAAAGTAATAAATATAAAGGAAATAAACTTTTTCCCCAAATATATCCTCATTATAAATGGATAAATGAGAGCAATATGATAAAAATGATGAAAGAGAATGATTGGAGAAGACTTTATAAATAAGGATGGAGGGAGTATATCTCAAGCTACTTAATGATCTTAGATAATCAGTCATTATAAAACACATATATATATAGCCGTTGGCAAAAAAAAAAAACATATATATAACCTCTCAACCATTATACTTATTTCGGTTATAGTCTTTTTAATTAGCAATTATTAGTCAATTTGATAATGAAAGGGCCCTAAACGAAGGCTAAAATTAAGCCTATGACAGATATCAGAATAATTAACATATATCTGGCGAGAGTAATTAATTTTATTCAGTTGAACCAGTTGTACAATATAACCTAATGATTAATGCTAGCTAGCAACATGACTAAATCAATGGTCTAAGGATGACAACACAAGTATATCGTAAATATATTTAATGCCTCACACACACACACACTATACAAGATATAAATAATATTGGATAGACAAATATTTTAGGATAGACAAATATTTTAGTTGACTCCCACCTATCTATTAGTAAATATATAGGGTTGAGAAACACAAGTTTTTTTTTATATATATATACGTTTAGCTGTGTAATGTAGAGCAGGGATGTTCTATATGTTATAAGAAATACCGTATCATATTATCACCTAATCACCTTCAAAGTGAGGGTTGACCCAGAAACTGGCATGAAGTTTTGACGCAATATGGAATGTTCGAGCTTTTTCCTCAAACAACATATCATGTTTCGTATTTTCGACATTGTTCGTAAATCGTAATGCAGACATCAATGCATCTAAAATATAAGGCGCGTGCGTTCACACACACGCACACACACATCTATTCTCATTACTAGCACACCTCCAATCAAATTAACCAAACCCCTCTATTAAGGATCATTGTGATATCTTTAAGAGATAATTAACTTTAAATAATTTCATGAATTTACGAAAAATAGTTTCATTTCCCAACAAAACAGCGTTGTTTTTTTTTCCCATTTAATACTTTTAACCTTTTATCTCTCTATCTTGTTAGCTGGTCATCTCATTACAATGTACGGCGTGGAAAGATTGGTGGAAAACAGGCAGAACAAACCGATACTTGAATTAAGGTAATGGAAGTTTCCAACTTAAAAGATTAGAAGTATTCGAGAAATTTCTGGTCTTAGGAAAATGTCACATGGTCATGCTAAGGGGGCACGCATACGTCTGATGACTTCGTTATAAGAGAATGTGGGAGAAAATATAATATATTTTCGTTCGTCGTTCGAGTTACTTTTCTTTTATTGTCTTTCAAACCATTCAAGCAAGACTTTGGCCACACTAGCTAACAGTTTTATAGCATTCTTACTTCAATTTCTGGTTCACTAATCACTACCCAGAATCATCTACATACGGAAGAAGAGGAATGAAACCAAACCAAGCAAATTAAGTAGTGGTTTCACAGCAGATTGAAACTTATTATATTTGTATGTGTATATGTATATTAATATGTATGAAATTAAATAGAAGTCGAGTTTGAACTAGATTTCGGAATTTGTGTAAAAATATTTCGAAAAAAATCGGTACAAAAAAGTTGAACACCAAGAGATCAAGAATGAGAATAAAATTTTAATTAAACTAATTAAATTTAAATAAAATATTATTGGTAAACGTAGTAAATTATATGCTGAGAAGGATAAAAGGTTGGTGATGTAAATATCTTAAATGTTTTAAAGTATAAACTTCCGAAAGATGATAGGAATATACATAACAAAATATAAGTCTCAGAAAGCCGAACTTATAACTATCATCATGTAAATGATTTAGTTAAATTCTTATTTTTTTTATATGCATTGAAGTGTTTCCACGTAATAAAAAAAGCCCTAAAATACCTTCTAATAATTTGCTATAAATTATAAGCCTCATGTGACAAAGCATATACATGCAAAAAAAAAACAGTAAATATTCCGCACTCCGAAAACAACATATAAGCGATTACACTTTATATAGAGCTTTGAAGCAATGTACGTGTCCCTTGAACTTAAGACCACGATTTATGGCGTCCTAGCTAGATATAAGCTGCTTGCTATGTTTTTGTAAGGAATCTACTACCTCTTGCAGCAATTATTAGGCAACAAGTGATAGATGGAGTGTGCATGAAGTAATGTAAAGTACTGGGACATAATGTGTGTATTCTTATTATATCCCTTAATAAATGCATTACACCCGTGTGCATGTTCTAATAAAGGGCGTATATCATAAGTAGCTTAAAGTCCACATAAATAGCTTAAATTGGTGCAAAACTTTAACCCTGTGAATCATCAGTTCTCATCTAAACTTTAACTAATGGGGTTTCTATCAGCTACAACGAGATATATATATATATATAGTCTTCGCGCACTGTGAAGTTTAAGAAACAGAACCTCTTCAAATGTTGTTTTCTACATCCATACTTCAAAATAAGTGTATGGTCTTTTTCTTAAACCAAACACCAGATGTATGGCTCTGTTTATCGTGGATCATCAGTTAGCAATGACTAAGATCAAATCCCTCATGGTGGCTAAGTTTAGCTCTCTATTGCCAGAAATGAATTTGGCTTATTTTTAAGATTTAATTGGGAATTCTCATGAGTTTCCTCCACATGATTGCTTGACTGTTACTTTCATGGTAGGGTATATAAACCATAAACTAGTAGAGTAGCTAAGATATAAAGATGACTATATGGTGGAGTGTTTTGATTAATTTGGCACAGTGAGCCCATTACCCCAACATCTATCACAGTGTCTTATATGGTTATTTAATTTGGGAAAGAGGGAATGAGATAGTTGTTGGATGGCGAGTACATCCTTAGTTTCTTTTTATTAATTACCCCAGTTGAATTCCTCCTTTTGAACCGAAGTTGCATATCTCACCAAACATGACAATTCTAACCAAACATGAGTGTTTTAGGCTATAGTATATGTCGTTGGTTACACAAACACATGCCTAGTTACCTCTAAGTTCTCTCTCTCTCTCTCTCTATATATATATATACACACACACATACATATACACTTTAAGCCCCTCATATAGAATATGAGCTGAAAAATTGTAAGACATAAAAGGAAGATGGGTACCATGAAATGCACTTCTTACCTAAACAAATATAGGGGTACAAATATCCGCGACCGGATAAATCTATTTCAGTTCTGCCGTATCTATCATATAATCAAGATCACCTTGCTAGTTCCCATGTTAATTATGTAACTCGGCACTTTAACTGGTGGAAGAGTAACAATTTGATTTTCAATTTTGGGCAGTCCTATGAGAGTCGACTTTTATTGTGTTTCCTTCTTTTGGATACAAGTTTTTAGGGAGAAAGAATGGGATCGGAAAGAAGTAAAGGCCTAAAAGTACCGACTTCTCATGATAAAGAACACACATTTAGATGCGTATATGTGTGTGTATATTGAAAGAAAAATGCTGCTGAGGTGAAGAGTGTAGGGATCGTTTGTAAGTACCTCAGATTCGCTTTGGAGCCTCAACTTGTTAACCAAATACTTTAACAACAATCGAACCGTCATCCTTCCATCCCTGAAGCGTATGGGTTATTATGAAAAATTAATAGAATCCATTTTCAATATACTTTTTGAAATTATAATAAAAAGAAATGGTTTTCATTGATAGAAAACACAGAAGGGAGAGGGGAAGAGAGAAAGAAAGATGATAAAGTACTTGATTCTGAGGTAGCTCTTGGGTATTTGGGGCAAGAACGGTTCTCTAGCTCTGCATTGAAGGTACACAGCAAACCATTTGATTACAGTTCAGTAACTACGTAATATGTGTGTGTCTATAAACATGTACTGACTAGGAGTTACAAAAGGAGAACTCTAATAAGTTTGAAGCATACTGATTTGGGGAGGCTTGAAGCATGAACCAAATTCCAGAATGAGGCCTGCGAGGAGGATCGACAACGCTAACATCGGAGCTCGGACCAGCTGAAGTATCATCATGAAAGCCGGGAGGGAAGTAAAAGGGCCTCGGAAAATAGGAAGCAGCTAGATGATGAGAGCTCAAAGGAAAGGAAGAAGAGGATGAGGAGGATGAAGGCATAGTGAAAGGGATAGTAGGAGCGAATGCCCAGTTAGAGTGTGAATGATGAGGAGCAAAGCCGGAAGCACTGTGAGGGTATTGAAGCTGTTGAAAAAGCAGATTAGAGGGTGGTAGTGGAGGAGGAGGAGGAGGTTGTGACGGTGGTGGTTGTGGGCAGCTGAAATTCAAAAGCGGGGTGACGGAACCACTGAGCTGAGGCGGTGCCCGTGGCTGCAGGAGCGGTCGGCACGGCTCGGAATTAGAATGGGGAAGAAGGTCCAGCTCCACCAGTGAAGATGAACCACCTAATTCGTCTCCTTCTCTTCGACGTCCTATGCTTAATTGAAGCCATCCTTCATCCTTCTCTTCCTCTTGTTGATTAATCTGATGATTCCCTTTCGATCCACACCCACCTACACTCGCACTGTTACTTCTGGATTGATCATCCTCACCCATGTCCGATCCTAATAACTCAGTTTCCCCGCAAATATTCTGATTAAAATAATATGGTCCTTGAACTTCAAGTCTGCTCATAACAGTTCCACCGCCAAATCCACCATAACTCTGTTGTCGCTGATCTTGTTTTGACAGGTCGTGATGAGTTGCAGGAAACATGGTCATATTGCTTTAGCATAACCCTCCGATGACTTCTCCGGCGACCCACGATGGCTGTGATTGCTGTACCTGACCTCTATCTCAACGCAACCCATGGACATATGTATCGGAATCCAGATGCTTTTATATTGGGACGACGGATCTGCCATGCGAATAATTGCAGACTACTTTCTCATTAACCGAAGCCATCCAACGGATAAGGGTTTTTCTCATTTGCTCTCTCCTTCTCTAAATATCAACCCACCAGAAGTCTAACAATTTTTGTAAATCTCACTTTCCATTCATTCTCTTTCTTTGGAAGGTTGTGAGGAAGAGAGAGAGAGAGAGAGAGAGAGAGAGAGAGAGATTTCTTTACGCAGACACAGGGAGAGAGAGAAACAAAGACGGTGTTCTTTTTCTTTATATATATATATATGGGGCGGGATTAATTAGTATGCAACAAGAACAATGTAAAATATTATACGCTTACGTCACTTAATCTCATTTTACAAATTGAAATTTTAACATTCTCCCTCGACATATTTAAATTTATATCGAAATCAGACGCAACTTAATTTTATCCTTTTTTAAAAAATTTTAAAAATGTAATTAGAATCAAAGAGGAGAGGAGAAAGACATGGAAGAAACCAAGTTCGGGCCATGTTCCGAGGAGAGTTTGACTGCAAAGGAGGTCTTTTCTTTTTGTTATATTGCAAAAAGTTCCTTTTTAACCCTAATATGTTCTGGTCGGTTACCCTTATTAACATTAGCAACTAATTTCAAACATCGGATCTTGCTGGCTAAATACCTGCCATAAACACGAGCATTAGCCTTTGCTAGATAATAACTTTCTGAGAATCTATCACCTCAAATTGTTAGATGCATTTCTGTGAAGAAATCACACCGTACCTATACTATACGTTTTGGAATAATTTCAGCTGCTTTTCAAGGTTTCTGCAAAAAAAAATATCTAGTTTCTTAAATGGCTTAATTTTTGTAAAATTAAAATATTTTTTAAATACATACATATATATATATATATATTAACGAAACATGTGTATATGCCAAACATTTGTGATTTATTATATATATAGTTTAGTCTGTGAGTTTGCCCATCGTATAAAAGCAGAGAGATTAAATAATGGAGAATGGAGAGAAAACAACAAAGGGCAGTTTTTTGGTTGATTTGTTGGTATATGTGGGAAAGAGAGAAGAATATATGTAATTTAAGCTGAAGTGGGAGGGCATGATGAGCTTACCTGTCAAGAATGGCACAAGATAATAAATTAATCAACAATATAGAAGAAGATGATAGAAGTGATTCATTAATTAAGAGGTAATTATAAACAAATGAATAGGAGTTTGGGCATGCATGATGATGATGGTGTTTCCCCACAATCCGAGAATCGAAACAACGACATGGGCTTTTATTTTAAGACATTCCTCTTCCTAAAGCCATGTGCCATCCACCCCCCCCCCATCTGTGGCCCTTCTGTAACTTTTGTACGGCATCTCTCTTCTTTTATATATTTGTCTCAGACACACCGCTCTAATATATTTTCAACTGATTATCGAACTTCAATGAAGAATAAATTTTTAAACAAAGCATGAACTAGAGGACCTATTGATCTGAAAAGCTGCTCTTCTTTCCAGCCCATCAAACATGGTCTCCCCCCCCCCCCAAAAAAAAAAAAAAAAAA
>QFDD01004608.1:0-19350 GCA_006871305.1 Vachellia collinsii | reverse complement strand
AACCTTTATCACAGATTTGTGACTTGTGATTGGACTATGTATTTGGATTGGATGGGTTGTTTATGTTGAATTACATATATGCATTGCAGTTGTGATTAATCCATTGCATCTAATTAGTTGTCAATGATTGTTGATAGTTAATGTGTGTGTTTGGATTCTTTGATTGTAGATTTACAATCATTGGAGCATTTGCATCATCCATTCTTTTACATTCTAAGTGGTTGTTAACAATGAATTAAGTAGTGTTAAGTGACTTGGATTCAAGTTGGTTTTCACTAATTAAGTCATTGGACTCAAGTGATAGCTTGAGGTTTTCATATAGACTTAGAAAATTGCAAACTTCCATAGCATTTTGAGAGCAATGAGAGCTGAGTTTCTATCACCAAGGGTCTATCTAATCATATTTTCAACTTAATTCAACCAATTCATCGTTAAACCAAAATACCAAAAAGATTCACTTCTTACATTGTTTTGTTATTGCACTACTGTTTTCATAAAGCAAACCCCCCTTTTTGCACCCAAGTTAAGCATGGTTTTCATAACCAATTTAGACTAGGTTCATCAATAAACAGCTCCTCGAGAAGAACGATTGGTTGCCGCTATACTACATTCTTTTGTGCAACCATTTTGCATCGAACCGGAAGGCGACAGTCCGCGAGCGATCAGTAACCGATATTAATTTATTTTATATGTACTTTATGGACTATAAGTAGGGGTGGAAACATGCCAAGTCAGACCAGGCTTCACCCCAAACAGGCCAAGCCTATTTTGTATGAGATTGGCCTGTGGCCTATTATAGGCCTTTTTTCGGGCCTGTGCTTGGGCCTATTTTCAACTTGGCCTAGCCTGTGGCCTGTATAACCAAACAGTGGGCTGCAAGCTTTTCAATGAAAATGAAATCCAAAAGCCATGTAATGGGCTCGTGTTAAATGGGCCTGTTACTCAAAATTGTTCCAGGAATATGGGAGTGGGCCAAACATTTTCTACTATTAAAATCAAGGGTGAAAGAGCGCTGAATGAGAAACCTCCGAACTTAAGTAATCACAAATTATTACACTTATATGATTTGCTCATTACTCCTCACTATATAATAATAGTACAACTGGGCACTCAACCTCAGGTTCCTTCCAAATGCATGAAAACTTTCCCTGGCATAATAAATAAACACACACATCACTTGATACCACTATCATTTTTTTCATTGATTTTATCCGACTTTTGGTAAACATGTGGAATAGTATGGAGATTCATATTAAAAAAAAAAGTCTATAATATGGACCTAAGAAAGTAACCTGGGCACAAAAAAACTAATATTAAACTCTCCCTAATGGAAAGAGTAAATAAATATAAATATGGGGTTAAAAAAATTCGTGTCATGTCGCAATTTGTTAACAATCTCATACTGGTGCTAGAGTGCATAGAAAATATAGATAAACACTGTAGATATTTCTTTTTATTTCGTTATTTTGTGTTTGTTTTTTTCATATTGTTGGCATCAATTACATATCAGACCAAACACACGCACCGCTGTGTGTGTATGGATATGATGAATGTGAAGAATGAATGATGATAGGCTGCCAAATTTAATTTGTTTTGTGTGCAAATCATATAAAAAATTTTATATGTAAAAAAAAAAAGTCTCAGGCCGTGTGTCAAAGTCTCAGGCCACCTAACACACGGCCTAGGCCTGACCTGTTTGCTGAAACAGGCTTTTTAGGCGGCCTGGACATGTAAAAAACCTGGCATTTACAGGCTTTCATAGGCTAGGCCATAGGCTTTTGACAAGCCGTCTAGCCTATTTCCACCTTTAACTGTAAAGTGTTTTTGAAACTTTACTTTCTTTTATATTATTTATATGTATTTTTGAAAAATCATACATATATTTGAATAGTTACCAATTTCCAGTGAAGCATTGTATCTTCCAACTTGTATATTTGAGTTGTGATTATGAGTGATAATATTGTTGTTTAGATGATTCTGACTTCTGTGAAATGTTATTTGTTGTGGGATGTTGATAAAAGAAAAATATATTACACTGAATATATTGTATTGTGTTATGGTATATATTGGGTTGTGTGGAAGAGATGTGGTTGAATTATGTGCCCATCAGCTCTCTCATTCCTGGCCTGGACTTGAATTGAGTGTTTTGGGCGGACACCTTCATATTACGGTATATTGGTGGTGACATGTAAGGGGGCAGTGTTGTTGAAGTGACTAGCTAACCTTTGGTTGGATATACTAACACTGATAGGTTGTACCACATACAAAAGATATAAAGGGAAGCAAGATGAATGAGTAGAGACGAGTTCAATTATTGAAAGTATTATGTATTATTTTATTATTGAAATTTTTAATGCAACTATTGATAAACCTGCTTCTTTGATTTACATTCTTTTCTTGCATATATTATAAATTAATTTTGGTTGTGGGGATGTAATGTCCCATCCCATGGTATTAACATTTTTTCTGGCAAGACCTCTTATCCAAACAGTAATCCAGGAAAGCAGGCAAAGTCATAAGCCTTTATAGCATTGTATACCTTTAGGAATTGTTGGGGGAATTGTATTGTTTATATATTACCATCATAGGATCATAATATTTTGATATACTCTTAATTTATTTTGGAGATTATAACTGTTTGTATTTGAATCTGTGTGTTTGAGTTTCAATGTGAAAGAATGAAGACTAGTGGGCTGGGTTCTAACCCTTAGTCTTATGTATGAGAGGGTGTTGAAGAATGGAGATTAGTGGCTGGATTGTAACTCTTACGTGATTTTGCCCTTAGTCTTATGTATAGATTTATATCAGTGGATTTGTAGGTAGTGTTATGCCCTAGATCCCAATGTGTTGATATGAAAAATGAGATATAAAGTTTTTGAAAGTGATATACAAATTCTTTTATAACCATGGTTATTTGATTGATAATTGTGAAATGGGCTAAAATGCCTTATTAGTAGAAAATAACCTTTCACGGATGAAAAAACTTTTATCTGAATGAGATTATAAAGAGCTAATTAAGATATCTCTTGGATTCATTCGAATATCTTAAAAATAAATGTTTCATCCTAATGAAAAAAAGATTCATTTGAACGACAAATCCTCATTCAAATGGAGGTTTGAAATTTAGACAAAAGTGTTTCAAATATCTTGCAGATGAGTTTTGGGAATAGGTACTCACTCGAGTGATTTTTCTCTCACCCGAATGTATCATTGCTATTATAAAGAAAAAATGGGAAATATTATTTAAATTGAGTAGACCTCATTCGAATAATCTTTCCTTATCTGTAATTTTTCCTTCATAAATAGACCATTCATTTGAATGAATATCAGTTCATTCGAATGAAGTTTATCAAAACAGAAAACCGGCAACTTTCTCATTTAAGTTATTTGACGTCCATTCTTTTGCTAATTTCAAAGCTCATAATTTTATTATCATCAAAACATAAGGGTCAACAAGGCCCTTCTAACAAAAACCTATTTTTACATCTTTTAGAAGAAATTAAGTTAAAACAATAAATTCTTAATTTAAATTATAAATATTATTAAATAATTAAATATTTTTCCTTTTGTGTAATTCTTAATTTATAAGTAAGAATTTCTTCACTGAACTTTGAAGAACCAAATGATAGATTCTTGAAAATTGAGTGAAATATTTTTTGAAGTCAGTGAGAAGACTTTACAAAATAAACATCACTTCTAATAAATATACTTGAAAAGTGTAAGGAGTTAACCATATAGAGAACACTTACATTAATGTATAATTAAAAAGTACAAATTAAAGAAAAAAATGGGAAAAACTTTAGAAACTCAATCAAAAAATTACAAAATTCGTTAGAATACTTGCGAATAAGCAATATCTTTCATATATTTTTAAATTTTAGAGTTCTTAATACAAAATGTGTTAAAATAGGATTTGATTAAGAGTGGGGTGAATTGGTCTAATAAAAATTTACCGCAACTTCAAAATTAAGTTAGGGAATTGAGAAAGATGTATACAGAGATTTATACCAGTTCAGCCCTCCTTACCTACGTCCAGTCCTCAGATTCCTCTAAGCTTTCGAAATTCACTAATATCAATGTGCAGCCTCTTTACAATCAAAAGAAGAAAATTCTCCCCCTCTCTGACTCAATAGGACACTCCCCCTCTTTCCATGTTTTTTTTCTACCCCACTCAAGTTCTCTAATCTTGAATAATACTCACAGAATCACAGGTTTGAATAAGAATATTCTCTCAAGAGAATTAAATGCTAAATACTGAAGTATTGATGACAGAGAGAGAAAAACAGAGGAAGAAGATGAATGAGCACTAAATGCAATTTCTCAGTAGTTGTGTTCTCTATCTTCTCATCTTGAATGCTCTTCTATTTATAGTTGAGCAGCAATAAATGCCCGTTAGAAAAACAGTTTTGTTTCCGTTACTCTCAGCTCCATTGTTCAACGTTGTGTATTGAATGCTTCTTACACATGGTATGGCCATGGCTTGAGTTTTTGTCCGTTGAGTGCATTCCGGTGAAGTAATCAGAAGGCCCATTCCCTGTAGTTAAGTAGGAAAAGTGAGCATTTATGTGTGCAGAATGAATTCTAATAAATGAAGCATACAAGAGGAAAGATTGTGAATAATGATGAATTCCTAACAATCTGAGTCATTGTCAGTAAAAGGAGTGCTCGAGCATGTTTTTCGATACTCGAGTATTGTTGACAAAGTGACACACCCTTTTCTCACTGTTATGTTAAAATACTTGAGTTATATTGAGGATACTTGAATGTTCACAACACTTGTAAGGAATACTCGAGTTTTGAAATAAGTATTGTTATGAAACATATGAACACTTTTGTTAATACTCGAGAGTTAAGGAAAAACTAAAGAAGTGTTGGTACTACTCGAGTTTTAAAGAGAGTACTCAAGTATTTGTAAAGCATTTTGGGGATTGCACTTTTAAGAATACTTGAGTTGCTTGAAATATTACTCGAGTTGTGATATGCTGTGCTTCAAATGATTTCTTCAAACATTCTCGATACTCAAGTTTTGTAAAATCATACTTGAGTGTAGAGGTAGTGGCACAAGCACTTTAGTTGATTATCGAGTAATGTTGGAAGTAATGAGTTAAAAAGAAAACTTTCAGCCGATACTTGAGTATTGACACATAATACTCGAGTATTATCAATACTCTTATGAGAACTCGAGTTTCTTATGAAGATTTTGAAGTTCAAAAATATTTTAGTAGCTCGATACTCGAGTATTATTGTGTATTACTCGAGTATTGACAATACTTTTATGAGTACTCGAGTGTTTTTGAAAATATTATGTTTTGAAATTAATTTTGCTACTTGATACTCGAGTATTGCTAGTACTTTCACTAATATTTGAGTGCCATTAAAAGTGTTGAATTTTGAAAACTGATTTAGCCAACGATACTTGAGTATTGAGATTCAATGCTTGAGTGTTATCAATACTTTTACGAATACTCGAGTATTCTTAAAAATATTATGAAAAACAATTCATAATACCTGCAAAAACATGTTTGTCATCATCAAAACATTATCTCAACAAAATGTTCATATGAAATTCAATTATAAAAAAGATAATATAATATCAACTAAGTATTTGCAACATTATCAACAAAGCAAAAATAAACATTAATAATATCAGCATTATTTATTTGAATAATTTTTCAACAAAAAAAAAGGGCAGTCCTCTTAGCCTCTCAACCTTTCAAGACTAGTCCTTTCAAGCTAACTTTTTATGGAGGCTCTAAATCATAAAGCCAACCCTCAACTTAAATAGGTTAAAAAAAGTTGGTTTGACAAGCTTGCCCATTTTCTTAGCTCTATTTAAATACAAATTGAGCCTCTTCTTTTTGTTTTATTTACGGAGAAAATAGCCTATGATTTGATTTTATCTCTACTGCCACGTCGTGTATCTAGATGGTGATAAGTAGCAACCAACAAGCGTGGGAAAAATTTTAAACATCTGAATGTCTTGAAATTTCCTGCAATATAAGACATAATTAAATGCATATTGTGTGTGTGTGTATTTGACTATTGTTGGTTAATCACCTCAAACTATTGTCATAAATCATAACGAGAATTGGGAAATAAATTCCCTATTAGAAAATTAATTAGAAAATGAGATATATCATTAAACTCTTGTTGAAGTTTAGTTACATATAGAGAAGGTTAGTTGCATAACATGGAAGCTCAGTTGCATAATGTGAAAGGTCAGTATATAATTTGGAAGATCCCATTCTTCAATAAATTTTTCAATGGAGGACTTATTCCCAATTCTGCCTAAATCCTATTTATTATTAATTTTGGCATGGTGAGAAAAGAATTGAGATGCTACCTTTGCAGTAGATGGGTATACGAATTTCACCATGTTTATTTGAATTTCGGTAATGAATTGATTACACTTGTTAATAGAATCGACTACATTTGTTTATTTAATGACAACATTGTTGTGGTGAATTTACTACACTCTGTTATGAAATTTACTACACTTATTTATGAAATTTTCTAAATTTTTTTAGTTAATGGCAACATAGTCGTGAAGTGAATTGAGTACACTCAGTTTATGGAATGTGCAACACTTGTTATGATGATGGAAAATTACATGTCATCCCTGGCAAGAAGCATTAGGACGAGAGGCTTAAAAGTGTTTGTAACTTAAAGTTGACTTGTCATTTGAATATATGTAATGTAGTCCCTATCAAAACGATTTTGGTCTTAGGTAAATGTAATCACTTTACCAGTCAATTTTGTTGAAAGTGTCGTTTATCCTAAAAAGATAATGTTGAATGTGTTGTTTTGTATTATATGAAATTGTTGAACAATTGAGTTGCAGGTGTAATAAATGGTCTAAATAATGAATCATTGCTTGAATTCCTCGGAGTTTCAAAAAAATAAAAGTTGTAAATGAAGTTAATAAAATTCTCAAGATGGTTGCGGAGGTTATCAATCATGTTACAAGTGTAGTAAATGGCTTTCTTTAATAATTCATTACCCCTTGTTTGAAATTTTATGTATGAAATTTGTAAAATGTAGTAGTAAATGACATTATTAAAGTAATAAATAACTTTGCAAATGTTGTCAATCATATTTCACACTTGAAAAATTCAACTAATTAGATGAAGTTGTGGAAAATTTATTACACTTGCATGGAGTTGATGCCATGGATGAATAATTATGATTTAAATAATGAACCCCTTTGTTGAACTAGCCAAGTTTGGAGTATGCATAAAATTAGTTGTTAATGGTGTTTCTTTTTTCCCCTAAAACACATGTATCCTTATAATAGAATCAATCTTGTTTAAGGTATTATCAAGATACTAAATATTGACACCACTCTCAATAAAGATTTAAATATTGGTTCACCACGTTATGAGAAATTAACTCCTACTGCTGGACCTAACTCACGTTGCTAGGTTTTTAATGGTGTTTTTTGAATGTGGCGAAAATGGTTGTAAGTGTTCGGATTTATGATGTATTGGAGGCTTGGCCCATTGTGGCCTTTTGTTCATATAATAATATTTCCCGCTTTTGGTACAAAAAACAAATATTTCAATTTTCATAATTAACTTAGAATCTAACTAAAATTATTTTACTCCGCAATCTCGTCCCAACATGGACCTTTGTTCATAGGTTGTTGGCAATTGGTTCATTCTTGTAAAGTCAAAATGTTTGTTCCTTTGTTGCAGCTGCTCTTCGCAGTCCATAAGGTTGAAGAGAGAGTTTAGTTGTGTCAGATAATGTATTTGGCCTGTGAGAGATTAGTCTTTATTAAAATTAAACAAGTAAATGTTTATATCTATCTTACTTAATTTTTCATAGATCAAGTAAGGGCAGATATGGATGTCCAGTAAATTTTTCTGCTCTGAATTTATTATTCGTGTGTTTGTTTGATATTTCTTGCCACTATATGGTCAGAGTTCAAGCCTACTTATATTATTTTAAATATGGATCTCACAAGATGTTAGTTTTGTAGATGGAAAAGGAAAAGCTCCTTATATGAGCTCCCTTCCAAGAAAATGCTTCCTTCAGTGGCCATGACTAATGGTAGGAGAGGAAGAAACAATATCTATCTCTTAAAATGTTTGGATAATTTTTTTTAAGAAAAATTGCATTTAAATAAAAATTAAAACTTGCAAATAATAATTATTCTTAAATGGAGAGTGCAATGAGCACCGAAGGAAAGTCAGAAGAGGATGAGGGGACAAATACATAGACAATGAGGAGCATGGCCACGAGTAAAAAGGAGAATTAGAAAAAAAAAACTCAAAAGAAAACAGAAGAAATTTTTTGAAGCACAAGATTAATCATCAGATAATTTTTTAAAATTTGAATTAATATAAATTAAAGAAGGAACATATATGAAAGATTGCCTTGAGCTACTTGAAACTCTACAGTCACGTTGCACTAATTGAGGATGGCCATTGAAGAATAGTATAATACTACTCCCTATGTATTAAAATCTACCAATGTGTAAGGAAAATAACCAAAATTCACAGGACACATAATCCCTTTCTTTTGGTTGATGCACTTTTGTTCATTTGTTATTCTAAAATAATTAACGAGAGAATTTGAGCAGAATAGAATGAGCCCATAGGAAGTTCGAAACAGAGCATCATTTTTCTCATAGGTCCATTTAGAAAAGAAAATTAATCACTTGAAAATGGATTAAAAAACTTATTATTTTTTATTATTACTATTATACGAATATGTTTATTAAAATGTTAACTTCTCTGTATATTTATGAGTTGATTATGGGTTTGATGCCTTTAATGAGCCTTTTCTAAGGCCCTTTGTAAAACATCAACCTTTCAAATATTTGTTTCTTTTTTCTTTATTATTAGACTCTACGTCAAATTAGCAACACTTGAACATATAAAATTATGCATTTTGATCCTTTTTTAAAATTGTAAAAAAAAATAAAATCTTCACCATTTCACTCTAATGAAATATAAAAATGCATTTAAGAAATTGAGGTATTACAATGGGTATTAGAAGATATTAGAGAACTGCGTATGTTGAGGTCTGTTGGCCTACAAGACTGGGCAAATATATAATGCAATGAAGATGGAGATGTGGTTCAAGAAGTGAAATTATACTTTCTTTCATTTTCAATATAAAATCTGATTTTTAATTTAATTTTTCAATTAAAATGGATCTTATATTAAGAATCGAAAAGAGTACATTCTAAAAGGATAAATATTATTCTTCTCATCACTAACATACATTTTGGAATTATTTTATGACCCATACAATACAATCATAATGAAATGAAAATATAGTCCTAACATGATAAAGGATCGCTATTAGAATCAAAGATTTTTCCCATCACTAATGTAGTTTTCTTTCTCTTTCGTCGCATAAACCTATTTTGAGGACAACTTTTTTAACGTTTGGAAAGTCTACCTGTGCCTAGATAGTTAGCATATGCCAACAAACACGCCATATAAGGGTTGAAACTACAACCAATAACATCTTGTCTTGGGTTTTCTCTATGACCCATATAATAAAATGATAATGAAAATGAAGATATGGTCCTGACGAGATAACAAATCACTATTAGAATCAAAATTTGTTCACATCACTAATGTAATTTTCTTTCTCTTTCGTTACATAAATCTAATTTGAGGACAACTTTTTAACGTTTGAAAAGTCTACCAGTGCCTAGATAGTTAACATATGCCAACAAATACACCTTGTAAGGGTTGAAACTACACCCAGTGACATCTTGTCTTGGGGTTACTCTATGACCCATACAATAAAATGATAATGAAAATGAAGATCTGGTCCTGACATGATAACGGATCATTATTAGAATCAAAAATTTTTCCATCACTAATGTAGTTTTCTTTCTCTTTGGTTGCATAGACCTATTTTGAGGACAACTTTTTAACGTTTAAAAATTCTACCAGTGCCTAGAAAATTAGCATATGCCAACAAGCACACCTTATAAGGGTTGAAACTACAACCAATGACATCTTGTCTTGGGGTTACTCTATGTCCCATACAATAAAATGATAATGAAAATGAAGACATGGTCCTGACATGATAATGGATCATTATTAGAATCAAAATTTTTTCCATCACTAATGTAGTTTTCTTTCTCTTTCGTTGCATAAACCTGTTTTGAGGACAACTTTTTAAGTCTACCATTGCCTAGATAGTTAGCATATACCAACAAACACGTCTTGTAAGGGTTGAAACTACAACCAAATGACATCTTATATCGGGGTTACTTTATCACCCATACAATACAAGGGTTTATGGGAAAAAATAACCCGGAAATTTTTTTGGAAGAGCTATAATCACACGGAAATCGTCGAGCGGGCATTTTGGACCCTGCTGTTAAAAAATTCATTAAAGTTGATTAACTTTTCCATTGAAGAACTAATGGTCAACATTAGGGTTTTTAACAGCAAAGTCCAAAATGCCCCATTTTAAAAGTTTTGGTCCAAAATGCCCATTCGACGACTTTTATGTGACTAATGCTTTTTTGAAAAAAAACTTCCATGTTATTTTTGCCCCTTAACCCTACAATACAATGATAATGAAATAAAAAGATGGTCCTGACGTGCTAACAGATCACTATTAGAATCAAAGATTTTTCCTATCACTAATATAGTTTTCTTTCTCTTTCATTCTGTAAATGGTAAACCTGTTTTAAGAACAATTTTTTAATGTTTGAATAGTTTACCAATGCCTAAATAGTTAGCATATACCAACAAACTCGTCTTATAAGGGTTGAAATTTCAACCAATGACATCTTATCTTTTCTTAGTTAATTTACAATCAAATGTTTACCTTAAGGATACATTTTGAAAGTTAGTAATTTTATAAAAAATTTAATTATGTAAAATATTTTATATCCTCGTTACCAACCATACCAAGTAAATTAAGTTTTTTTTTTTGCCTATTTCATTTACGCTTGCTCTTTGTTTGGTTGTTAATCGGAATATTAATTTAAACTTTAAAAAAATAATTTTATTAGAATAAATACAAAGTAAAGGCATAATTGAAAAAAAAAACTTAAAAATTATATTATTTTGGACGTGAGATGAAAACTTTTTAAAAAAATTAGGGAAAATTACACATAAAACCTTTTTGATTGGAAAAAGATTTGAAAATGTTGGCAAATAACCCCACTTTACCTCACTCATAAAGCTAGGCAAAAAGCTTGACCCTTCATGAGCTCGGACTTAATCGGGTCAATGGCCAATTAAATTCAATTGAAAATGAAAGGTGATTATTTGAAGTCTGACCCGTTTGATCGTGTGCTCAGCTAATCTGTGAGCCTCAACTATATTTATCAAAAAAAATATTTTTTTACATCTTTTCCAATAAATTAACCTCATAATAAAATTTTTAATTTGAGACAAAAATGTTATCAAATAATTAAATGTTTTATCTTTTTCATAAATAGAATAAGTAAGTGTTAACAAATCCTTCATGAGATAGTGATTCTACCTTTTTATTATTCAATATATGTGTGTTTTTTACTTCTCTTTCGAGTAGAGGATATTTTACATGATATTCGGACATCCTCAAATACAATAAGAGAATTGTTTTCTTTGTTTATCTTATATCAATAAAAATAATTCTATCAACCTTATAAACAGAAATTTTTTTTGTAAAACTATTAAGAACCAAATTAAATATTCTTGAAATTTGAGTCGAAATTTTTTAAAATCCATGAGAAATACTTAACATAGTAAATAAAACATCGGGTAAATATGCTTGAAAAGTACAAAAAGTTAAGTGAAAGTTCTATGATATTAAAAAATCACTAGAAAATAAGTCACAATTTTTAAAATTAATAAATAAAAAAATTGACGGGCTTAAATGGGCTAGCCCATGACCCTATAAGGCTTGGCCCATTTTCGTAGCTGTACTCATTTGCTATACCCTTCCATTGTTGGCTTCACTCTGCTCACTTCAATCTCCCTACGCTTCTCCAATCGAAATTCCAATCTAGCATGACAGTGAGATTATGGACCCATGAGGTGTCCATCCTTTGCCTCGGAAAGCTGGCATTAAAGCCACTTCCTCTGTAATTGTCAATGACACCGTAGTGCGGTTTGAATTAGTGGTAAAAGCTACTGTTTAAACGTGATTTACGATCTATTAAATAAATATGTGAGAGTAGTTTTGTCTCGATTTATGTGAACATACTTTTATAACACCAATCCAAAATAGGCCCTTAATCACTCTCAAGACCTCCTAAGAAAATCATAACTTTAGTTTTCCTTTCAGATTGTGCTGAAGGAGACTAAATTGGGAAGAGCAACCAATTTAAACTAGACATTTTGTAATAGAATTGGGGAGAACTACATTTGCATGGTATGTAGCTGGTCCACTAAGTTTTGGATTAATTGTATGGCCAAAAGGCAAAAGGGTGGTGTTAGGTGTAACAACTCACTTAGTTCTCTTTCACATTCATTAGAGACTCTTAGTGAACCATTTAAACACCTTTAAAATCATTAGAATGGCCAAACAAGTGAATTTGAAAATTTTGAACCGAATTACTATTCACAGGTTACTGTTCACTGAAATTTTGGCCAACGTTGATAATTCATAACTAATTCTAGAAAACTCAAAATTGAGTGGTTCAAGTCTCTAAATGAAGCTTATTAATTTCCCTATAAGGAAAAATTATTAATTTGTCCAGTTTATTGGCCAATCAATACAGAATAATTCACAAAAAAGCACTGTTCATTTAGCATTTTTCATTTTTTCCAGATTTTTCTCCCAAGTTTGGACAGTCATAACTTTCTGTACAAAACTCCAAATCAAGCAAACTTTGGCTCATTATAAAGCTTTCCATGTGACATATGTTTATGGAAATTTTCATGTCAATTCAAGTTCATTTGCCCAATTTCACTGTGACCTCAACTTAAGTCACTATTAAGGGTGTTAGATCCCTTTTTACCAATTTCACATGCTTGTCCTTTATAGTCTTTGCCATATAACATCATCACATGATAAAATAACATGCTTGGCCTATATACACAGCACCTATAACTTGAATTATGGAGTTGAGGTTTATCATACATTTCTCCATAATTTAGCATAAAATAACAATTACAAACTTTGAATTTGATACTCAAGCATTTTGTGGTCCTTGTGAGAATAAGTCTCCCACCTCCTTGTTTTGCCTTTTTGCTTGAACTTTTGCCTAAAAGATTATGTTGTTTGGAGAATGAGATTCTTGGAATCTCAATAGCAAAAGTCACTAACACATACATTAACATGCATGATTGCCATTTACTATCTATCTAGCTATGCATGAACATATCATAAAGCACTTTGAAAACACTTTGCATATAGCCATGACATATCATAAACATAACTTCACATAGTCACATAGCACATAAATAGCATGCAAAATAGCACAATAAATAAACAACAACCAATGACAATATTAATGCAAAAGTTAGTAACTTTGCTCCCTTAAGTCCTTAGCATTTCACTTAACTTTGGTGACTTGCTTCTTACTCTTTGGAAACTTCCCTTTGCAACTCAACTTCCTACACATAGCATAATGCACTTGGCATTAATAATAAGCCATAAACCATGCATTGTAACATTTAAAACCTCACTAAAAGCTCTCTTGAACTTTAAGGGTCCTAAAGCCCTTAACTTTGCCAAAATTGATTCCAATGCTTCCAAAATTGTTTCCTCACTTATACCCCACACAATTTTGCCTTCTAAATCCATTGGAAGCATCAAAATTGTCAAAATCACTCTCCTTCTACCACTTCCCCTGCAGCACGAAATTTCCCTAAAATTGAAGAGAAAAGTGATTTTTCAACTTCTACCTTCACATACATGCATAATCACATTCCTAAACCATTTTCTCATCATTAAACAACACAAAATCATTCCTTTCCTTGCATGAACAGTGTCAACCAGCAGCCATGAACAGTGACTTCATGCCAAAATTTTCATACAAGCTCAAATCAACTCAAACAAACTACCAATAGGTTCCAAATCATACAGAGTTGATTTCTAGTATCTATTGCTTCTAAATCTCACTCCTTCTCATTTTCTCTCTCAAAAACCTAAACATTTCAGCAGCCAAATCTCATCATGAAAATCAAAATAAACCATAGAATTAAGGGGGAAGGCTTGGAATCATGAAATAGAAGAGATTTCATGCATGAATCAACCTTTACCTTTGATTTTTGCTTGGTTTCTCTTCCTTTTTCTCTTGCTCTCTTGTACGCCTTCCTCTTCTCTCTTCTCCTTGCTGTTTGGTCGTTTTTGGTGCAGAAATGGAGCTCAAAATGACTTAATAAAATCTGCACACATGGTTTAATAAAGGTTTGGTCCATTTGCACTAGTAAAGCAACTCTAGACTGATATATTTTGCCACTTGTCTATGATCTTTTGTCTCTCTTTTCCTCTTCAAATATGATCCTTACAAGTGGCAATTTCATGGCCCCACAATCTCCTTTATAAAAACTTTATGTTCCTTAAAGTTACTTTATGGCACCAGAAATGCTTTTCGGTAAACCCCTGATCACTTGATTGGTTTAGGGTCATTAAAAATTCCCTAATTTCATCTGATACTCCCATGATTTTTCTCTCCTCAAAATGATTTCCGGAATGTCTTTAATTAATTTTTGAAGAAAACCCTAATTCAGGGTTTTTCCAGCCCTTTTCTTTTTGATCGGGGAAACTGTCTCCAACTTTCTCTTGGAAACAATTTTATAAAATACTAGAATTTATGAGCTATTTTTCCTTGTTCTGTGATTAGATATCTGAGCCCTCTAGGTATCTTAAATAATTATTTTTGACTAATTATTTGTTATATAGCCAAAAATTAAATGACCTTTAAAATTCCTGTGAAGGTTATTCTGACCTAAATCGGGCCTCAATTATTGATCAGTGAATTTTTCTCTATCATTTGGGACTCTGTAAAATTTTCTGATATTTTGGTCAAACTTTGACCAAAATGCCCTTTGACTTTTACTTAATTACCAAAATGCCATTGATGTCATAGATGGCAATTTGGTCCCTTGAATTTCAAAATGTCCACTTTAGTCCCATTTTTAAAATGACATATATGTTCCTTACTTTTTCAAAATGACCATTTTGCCTTTACCTTTATACACTAAGGAGAATGACATTTTTATTCTTCATTTCTTTTCCTTTCGTCCTTCTGAACCTTAATCAGTCTTTAACTACTTGTTTAGCCTTTATATCCAGTTGTCGAAAACCTAGATATTACATTAGGAAAATGTATTATTTGATTTAAAAGAAGGATTTCAGGAATTATCGATGGAATTTTTTTATCGCTAAATTCACCGTAACCAATTGATTATTGATGGATTAGGGATGGAAAATTCCCTTACATCGCTAATCCATCACACAATTGGAATACTCTATTCCCATAATTAGCGAGGGATTAGTGACAACAGAAAATTTTATCATCAATCAATCACTATTTATTTTTATTTTTAAAATTAGAATTAATCCCATACGATGCACTGGATGTGGTAAATGATAGAGAGAGAAAGAGAGAGAGTGTGTGTGTGTAATATTATAGTGTGTTCTATTAATTGTTCAAAAAAAAATTAGTAAAGTATTAAATACTATTATCAGAATTGTATCTTGAACTCTTATTTGAGTTATTTTTTTAAAAAAAATTCATTCCAAGTAATAATGTTATATAATTTTATATACAAATAATAATTTTTTTTTAATTTTACATCCAAACCATTTGAAATTTGGGTCATTAAAGTCATGGTTCCATTTAAACTAATTTCTTTTCTTTATTAAAAAAAAATGCAAACATATTAAAATATGTTTAACTTATATTATTATGTATAATAACGCTGAAATTATTTGAGAGAATAAAATCATATATCTTATATTATTAACTTAGAAGAAAATTTTTATGATAATAAAACTTTGTCAAACTTGTACTAATTTTTTAAATTCGTACCACCCATACATTCTTATATGAATTTATTTTTGATAAAATTTATTTCATTTTAAAATTAAATATTATAAAAACCTAATTTTATTATTCATGAAATCTTGTTCGGTCCTCTTGACCTACGTCCAGTCCTCAGAATCCTCTGAGCTTTTCAAATCCACTAATCAATAAAGATTACAACAACAGCGAAGGAAGACTCTCCCCCTTCCTAACTTAATTCAACCCACTGACACTTTTGCTCGTGTCTTTTTCCCACACAAGATTCTCCAATCTTGAGTTACTCTCACAAAATAAATGATTGTATAAATATATTCTCCTTTCTGAGATTTAAATGATGAATACTAAAGTACTTAAATCTGAGAGAATGAAAACAGAGGAGGTAGATGAAGAGTAATAAATTTGATTTCCAGTAGTTGCATTTTCTGTCTTCTGAAACTTGAATGCTTCTTCTTTTATAGTTGGGAAGTATTAATTATCCGTTAGAAACATTTAAGTTTCCGTTACACTCATCTTCTTCATTCAACTTACCGCAATAAATGCTTCTGACATGAGGTATGGTTGTCTCTGCGTTTTTGTTCGTTGAATTCTCTTCCGGTGAAGCAATCAGGCATTTATACCCCTGTTAATCATTAAAATAAATGAGCATTTATGAGGGTAGATGAGATTCAAATAAATGTAGCATGAAGAAGGAAAGATTTGAGAACAACAAAAAGCTTCTGACACTCTGCGTTACTGTCAGATAAAGCAAACTCGAGTTACAAATGACAAAACTCGAGTGTTTTATGAAATAGCAGTGAAGGTTTTAGAACACTCTTGATGAAACTCGAGTTTTGTACATATAGCTTGAAAGTTTTCACATAACTCAAGTGATGATTATAAGAAAACTCGAGTGATTGGAAGTTTATTTGACACAGAACTTTCAATATTAATCAAGTTCCAATAAGAGTTTTGTCAGTACTCGAGTTATAGAACTTAAAACTCGAGTTTACATATGTTTCTGTAGGCCAAAACATTTTAAGTTCTTCGATACTCAAGTTTCATACTCTAAAACTTCAAGTTGTAAGAATTTCAAATCATAACTTTCATTGTAACTCGAGTTTTCTTGGATGTTTTGAGTTTAAAACAAGTTCATTCCTTGAAACTCGAGTTTTGTCTCCTTAAAACTCAAGTTATGTCAAAACTTTTGTTGAAACTTCAAGTTTAGAAAGAAGTTTTGAAGTTCAGAAATTTTTCAGACCTTGAAACTCAAGTTCTGTTTTCTCAAAACTCGAGTTGTATCAAAACTTTTGTTGAAACTTCAAGTTGTGAAAGAAGTTTTGATACTCTCTCTTCAAAACTCGAGTTCTGGTTCTTATAACTCGAGTTCAATCAAAACTTTTATTTAAACTTCAAGTTTTGGAAAGAAGTTTTGTGTTTCAAATACTTTTTAGAGCCCGATACTCGAGTTCTGCAATGCATAACTCGAGTTTTAGCAAAACTTCCATTAAAACTTGAGTTCTCTTTGAGTGTTCTGATTTTCTAAAACAGTTTTAGTACTCGAAACTCGAGTTTTGTCACACACAACTTGAGTTGTGATAAAACTTTTGTTGAAACTTGTGTTCTACTGAGAGTTTTGGATTTCTGAAACTTGTTTAAAAACCCGATACTCGAGTTTTGACTCTCATAACTCGAGTTTTGACAATACTTCCATCAAAACTTGAGTTCTCTTGAAAGCATTGAGTTTTGAAAGCATTTTTACACAGCGAAACTCGTCTAATGAATCTTACAACTGGAGTTTTCTCAACACTTTCACTAAAACTCGAAGATTACTTAATGTTTTGAGAAATCATATAAGTTCAAAAACATAATTTGCATCATCAAAACATTATCTCAACATTCTCCCCCTTTTTGGTGATGACAAAACCAATGAACAAAATATAAGAACAGATTAAACAACTCAGAATCAAAGAATGACAAAAATAACATAATCATCATATAAACTTTATAAAAGTCAAACATAATCACAAGGAGAAGTTCAATAACAGACAATAACATAAAAGAAATAACAAAAATCACCACTTGATACCTTCTCCCCCTTTTTATCATCAATCAAAGAGGGTGAGAAGGAGAGGCAGGGTGCTCAGGAGAGGAAGAGTCAGAAATATTGAAAATAGTAGTGAGAGGGACAAGAGAGTCAGGGGGAATAGGGGGCTCAGAAGAGGAAGGCTCAAGGACTGCAGGAGGCTGGTCAGGCTCAGATAAAGGATAGTACTCAAGGAGAAGCACAGGAGTAGGGATAGGACCAGGACCAGGAGCAGAAGGTGCAGAATCAGCAGGAGCAGGAGATGGAGCAAGAGATGCAGCAGGCTCTAATGGAGAAGGCTCTGATGGAGGAGGAGGGGCCTTAAAGCCTCTGATGAAGTCCTCAATAGAAGTCATCCTCCCTTCCAGAGAGGAGAGCCTGGTATCCACTAAGGATTGGAGTGAATCCACTGAAGTCTTCAGAGCAGCCACTACCAAGTCTAAAGTCCTCCCAGTGAAGTAATCAGCAGTAGCCTTCAGAAGATTAGAGACATATGCCTGTGTCGCATTGTGAAATGCCTGAGTGAACTACTCACTCATCTTCCTAAACTCAGTCTGCATGAACTGCTGGATACAAGCCTGAGCAAAGGAAGGGACTGAGGTAGGCTGCTGGGGTGCTGATGACTGAGCCTCATCCTGAGGCACTCTAGAGGGTCCAGAAGTAGTCCTCTTCCTTTGCTTACTCTCCACTATGGTCTGCCCAGGGGCTATCTTCACCTCAATCTTTATCCTGTGAAGATGAGTCTCTGTGAACTGAAGAGGCTGAAGGGCCTTCTGATCCTTCATGAGGTGCCATATATTGTGCAACTCTATAATCTTGGAAACTAGGCATGGATAGGGAACAGACATCCTCTTGGACTTGGAGAATTTGAACTTCCACATCTCATCAAACACAAGCTTCCCAATGTTTCTCTTCTCCTTAGCCATAATAGATGCCATCATCTAGTAATCAGAGAATGACATATGAGTATAATTTTTACTCTTATTCACTAAACATCTAGTGTAGATGTAGTGAATCACCCTCTGGAGTGGTGGCATGGCAGCAGGCTTAAAATTCAACCATGTGAATGGCTCTCCTAGCCTCAGATACTCAAACACCTCCTCATCAGAAAAAGTTCTAAACTCAGAATCAAAATCATGAGTCCCCAAATAAGAATTGATCAAGTCTAGAGCAATATGTATGTCATCACCCCTAATCTTGGTCTTCATAGACCGAATTGTTAGGATCGGATTCGACCAAGAGGGGGGGGGGTGAATTGGTCAGATAAAATTTTCGCAACGTTAAAAGCGTAAAGCAGAGTATGAAGGAAATGGACAAAGTGGTTTATCCTGGTTCGGTCCTC
>QFDD01004607.1:0-17651 GCA_006871305.1 Vachellia collinsii | reverse complement strand
AGATGTTTAATTGAAGTATTTTGAGGTTTGAATCTGGTGGTATCCAAGGTTCACCTCTAGGCTCAATTCATTGAACTCTTATCTTTAGTGGAGCTAGGAAGGCCAAATCTCAACTCAAGGGGACTACATTTTATTATCGTGCATTTAATCCAAGATTAACTTTGAATTGCTCACTGTTTGAAATCAATTGCAATCTGTTCATTTTCATTGTTAAGAAAAAGAAAACCCTAAAAAGAATAGTTAGATTTAAATTCAGTTGTTTCATTGTTTTTCCAATCAGGTTTTCTACAAGGTTTCCTTTTTAACTTTGATTGCAACATTAATCTGTTTAAAAGCTTGAATTAAACTCCTCACAAGAAACGACCTAGGTGTGCAACACTATACTACAGTTTTTTTTTATCACCTAGTATTTGGAAAGCCTATACGACTAAGGGCGATTTCAATACCTCCTCAAATATGTCAATTGGCTTCCCTTATAATATTAGATTTTGGGGACAATAAATTATCAGGTTCTTTACCTATTCATCTAAAAAATTTGATAGCCATGACTTCCCCTAATTGTTCAGATAATGGGGTTTACAATTTTTGCATTAGAACTTCAGATTTGAATTATGAGATCCGTGCCTCTGTTATGGTGAATATGAAAGGTCAATGATCAATTTATGATGAAACTTTGAGGTTCCTGCATGCTATAGATCTATCAAGTAATAATATCTTTTGATCAATACCTACAGAAATATTTAGCCTTAGTGGATTGCAATCTTTGAACTTATCTAACAATCAGCTTGAGGGGAACATACCAAATGATATCGGCAACTTGAAAAATTTGGAATCTCTTGATCTCTCAAGCAATCAATTTTCAGGTGAAATTCCTTCAAGTATGGCTAAGTTGTCTTTTCTGGAATTCTTGAATCTCTCATTCAACAATTTTATTGGGAAGATCCCATGGGAACTCAACTTCAAGGGTTTGATCCAACAAGCTATATCAGGAATCCTCAATTATGTGGAGCTCCACTTCCAAAGAACTACACAGACAAACAAGACATGGAACCCATTAGAGGAAATGACAGTCAAGAAGACGAATTTCTAGGTTCCTTCTGCATCGGCTTGGGGGTTGGATTTTCCATAGCCTTTTGGGGAGTTTGTGTTGTCATATTTTTCAACAAGAATTTCAGGCACTCTTACTTTAGATTCCTCTATCACATCATAGACAAAATTTATGTCATTGTGGTCCTCATGATGAACAATTTTCCCTGAAGATCTAGTTGAAATTGTGGTGAGTAAAACAAACTTGTGGTTAAGTTTTGAATAGGTATTGTTTAAATGTTACATATTTCCCTTTTCTTGTGACATTTTAGAACTCTCTTGATATAAATAAATATTTATATTCATCTCTAATAACAAATATGAAGACATGCTTTGGATTATATACTATATAAGTTATAGCTATGCTTTCAGTATATATCCTTATCAAGTCTTTTAGACCAAACATCGCAAGGGAGGATGAGATGATAATATTGAAGGCATATTACAAGTGAAGTTTTTAGTTTGTTACGTTACTTTGAAACTGTGTAATAAATTTGTGTGTGTGTGTGTGTAATAAAATCAGAACAGTAATTGTGTTACCTCCAAGTGACAAGTTGTCTAAGATGTCAAATATCCTCCATGAAAGTGGGGCAAGTGTAAGAGCCCATGGGATGTGATTTTAAGTAGTTTTTTTTTTTATGTTGTATCGAATTTGGCATGTTTATGGGGAAAAAAAGAAATCGAAACAAAAGGCACAATGGTGTGTGCAAATTTTTTTGTTGATAAACAGTAAGGTACAAAATATTACTTCAAACTAGCAGATGAAACAACTATTTATATATGATGATTGATAAACAATAAATTGATGAAAGTTGGAATATTTTTATTATATTATTTAGTGCATATAATTTTTTTTAAGACCGCAAGTTCATGAAGTACCGAATATGAAGCATGAGACACTTTTAAGACCAAAGTTTGATAATATTTTTGTTTTAGTCCAAACTTAGCATGGAATACTTTAGCAAGCAGAGGAATGCATATATGGCATATATCGAGAGAGGGTTAAGGTTGATTTTTGCTCTTGAGTTTCTACCGAGGAGCAATGTTGTCATAGAAGTTTAAAAATGTAGCAATCTCGCCTTGGTGTTAAAAGATATTAAGTTTGACCATTTTGTTTGACTGAATATCCCATGTAGCACTCTCACTTGGCACTCATTCATTCATCTCATCACCACCTTAGCATATTATTCCAACATACCTTCGTCCCCTTCATGAACCCAGCTCCTCCTTCGACTCTGATGGCACCTTCCTCTTCATTGTTGTTGGCATCTCTCAGTCTTCCTCTTCCTCCCTTGACGGCATCATTAGCAACCCAAATCTCCCTCCTCTTCACTGTTGCTGGCATCAACTCTCCTTCCACAACCCAAATCTCCTTCGCTAGGCACCATTAACAACAGATCCAGATTTCCTCTGCCCCCAACGTCTTGACGCAAACCGTCCGATTTAGCCTACAACCGTTTATGAGTAATTAGTCACTAATCATCCATCATTCTTCTTGCCCCTCATTTTCACGAGTTTTACCCAGTTTATCTTAATACTGCTATTATTTTATTTTATTTTTGAACGAGCAAAAAACTTGTGTAACTACCAGGTAGCAATGAGTTTTGGGTGATTTTGGGTGAGGGTGTGCGATTTTATGAATGCGACTTTATTTTTATTAGTCACTGATCTTCTTTGTTAATGTGATTTTGGGTGACGGCGTGCGACTGCATGTGGCAACGAGCTCCTCGGCGGCGAAAAGATGGAGCCGCTGAATACACCCAACATCTTCTCACCACCTAAAAGGACGAAGAACAACACTCTACCACAAGTGTAAAATGAAAAACGGATCTCCAGGCCTCGCCGGGAAGGTTCAGAGCTGAGAATGATGCCTGCGAATTTTGGTTGGTTGCTTGCTTAGAACTGGACCATGGGTAAGAACTTCATGAATGGGTTAACTGTATCTGATATAAAATTTTGTTAAAAGTTGGGGTGACTGGATCATAATCATTTAGAGTGGGTGTGCGTGTTCATCGAGATTGAAAAGGAGGGGTCTTGAACATGGAGGGAATTCTTTTTTCTTATGGGACTTTTTTTTTTATGATTTATGTTCTCAACTCTTGCCATATCACTGTCACGTCACTTGCCAACTCAGCAATTTTTTGGTCAGATTTCTCAGTTAATAGTCAATGTTAATCAACTATTAAAAAAGGGTAATATTGCTAGATTTTTAAACTTTCAAGGCCTTTCAGTACAAAATTGTTTCTTCGAGAAAACTTTCAAAGTAAAAATATTTCTTAATCCTATAGAAAAATTAATTTCCATCAACACAAAAAATATATTATGATAGTTAAGTGTAATTTTTAAACTAAGAAAAAAATCAGTTATTGTTTTAGGGAAAATCCCCAAGAGGTTCTTGAATTTATAAATACCAAAAAGGTCACATGACACTAAAGAGATACTTTGAAGTGGTATCTCTTGAGGCAACATACCTCTTTAATCAAAAGTTACAATCATATATTAGATTCATTGAATCCTATAAATTAATTTATGAACCAACATAATTAAATTCTTTAATTTATAAGGATATAACTTTTGAAAATTTATATCTCCATTTTAAAATATTCCAATAATATTTGGAAAGACTCTTTCTTTGATACACCCACATATTAAATTTCTGACAGATGCTCCAAAAATAAATTGTCATAACATCAAGAACTTGAATAGGTTCAAATTGGACTAAGCAATCAGGAATTGGTCCAGTCAGTTTATTTCAAAGCAAATACAAGCTTTTAAATTTTTGAAGATTTAATAGTCTCTTTGGCAGTTGTCATTGAAAATAATTCAAGCTCAAGTTGATAGAAGTCATATCACTAGGATTAAATAGCCAGTTTGGAACGATTTCAGAGTTAAAAACATTATTAGAAAGTCTAAGAACTCGAAGCGAAGTGAAATTGATATGTGGAAGAGATGGATTGACGTTTTCAATGGCATCTAAGTGCAATTCTATAAGGGAAGGAAGTAGAGTTGCTAACTAAAGCCAATCACCTTTCCCTTGAAGATCAATGCCACTTAAGTTAACATACTTCAAGGAGGCAAAACAAGAAGACCGATGAAGGCTATCTATAACACCTCCCCTAACTTTATTACACATTGGAGATCAATTATAGATTATTTGATTACTTTCCATAGCATAGAATTAGCCAACCAAGTGAAATTTGAAAAACTTTCTCATTTTACTATTCACTGGTTACTGTTCACTTAATAAATTTCTGAATTTTTGTCTAACTTTGAAAAATTATAACTAATTTTAGAAAAATTAAAATCAAGTGATTCAAGTCTCTAATTGAAGCTTATATAATTCCCTACAGGGGAAAAAAACGCATTTGACCATTGTCTTGCTCAATTAATACAGAAAAAATCCGTGAAGATGTACTATTCATATGGACATTTTCCATTTTTTTCAAATTTTTCTTTTAAATTTGGACATCCATAACTTTCTGCATAAATATCCAAATTTAGCAAACTTTAGCTCATGTTAAAGCTTGTAATGTATATTATGGTTTTGGAAAATTTCATGTCATTTAGAAGCCATTTACCCTATGTCATCATTACCTCAAGTCATGCATTTGATAAAAGTGTTGGACCCTTTTTAACTATTTTATGCATGCTTCATCTTTTCTTTTTAACAATATAACATCACCACCTAGTTATTAAGCATGCTTGGCATATTCATTTCATATATGTAGAGTGTAATATCCACATTTTCTATAACTGGGAAACAAATAAAGACTAAACAAATGGCTACAGATTTAATTAAGAATCTAGAGAGTGAAAGAAAATGAAAGGAAAGAATAAATGTGAAAATAGGAAGGAAAGGAAGGGTAAAAATGTCATTTTTCAAAATTTAAAAAAATAAAGGTCAAAGTGGCCATTTTAGAAAAGTAATGGCATTTTAGTAAATTTGTAGAAGTTGTAGGGGCAATTTCGTAATTTTGACTATAATGTTAGAAAATTCCCACAAAAATTTAAAAATGAAAGAAATAATTTCCTGAACAATAATTGAGGCAGAATGGAGGTCATAAAGACATAAATGATTTCGGAATGAATTTTTAGTAATTAATTAATATTTGACTGATTAATTAATTTTTAGCTAAATATAATTATTTAAAATATCCAGATGCCTTAGATATTTGATTTCAAGGTAAAAAAAATAGCTTAGGAATTATAGATATTTATAAAATTGTTTTCAAGAAAAGGTCAAAAATAGTTTGTCTGAACGGGAAAATAAAGTTCAGAAATCCCTTGAACTAGGATTTTTAGAAGAAAATTAATTGAGTGTATTTCTAAAAGTAATTTGAGGCAAGGAAAATCATGGAATGATCAGAATAATTTTGGAAATTTTTTAATAACCCTGTACCGATCAAGTGATGAGGGAATTCCCGAAAAGCATTTCCGGTCAGATAAAGTAGCTTTATGGTAAGCTAAAATAACTTCATCAGCATAAAGTAAATTGTAGGCACTGATATTTTTCCACATGTAATCTTCTTATGCAAAAATGAAAAGTAGAAGAGATATTATAACAATATGGTAGAAAATATTAGAGTAAAGTTAATTTATCAGTTCAGGTGAGATCCACAATTAACTACACTTGTTGTAAACTCTTCAAGAAGCTTCAAGACTCCATTTGCAACCCATTTTTCGTGCTGCATCAAAAAAATAGAGATAGAGGGCGAAAATGGAGAGCAAGGAGGAGGAGGAGGAAGAAATCAAGTCAAAAATTCAAGGTAAGTGTGTTTATGGCTTGAAATATTTCATATTTCTTAGTTCTTGGCCCTACTCTTCCATTTGATTGGTTTATTTTTTTTGTATTATGGTTTTCTTGAAGAGACAAGGAAGAGGACATAGAAAAAGTGAAGAGGCCAAATTGGAAGAGTTAAGTGGCAAAATCCAACTCTATGCTTAATTCTAAGCTTGTTGATGGTTGAATTTTGTTGATTGATGGTTGTTTGAAACTCTTGGATATCAAACCCTAAGGAGGAAGTGTTGGACAAAATCCTATGTGTATGTGGAGGAATGTTTTTGTGTTAAATAATGGTTTAGAGACAAGATTATACATGTGTGTGGAAAGAAAAGTTGAAAAATCTTATTTCCCTTATTTTGTAAATTTCGGCCAGGTGCAGAACATGAGGAAGGAATGTGATTTTGATGCTTCCAATAGATTTAGAATGAAAAATTGTGTCGGGTGGAAGTGAGAAAACAAGTTTGAAAGTAATAGGATTGTAATTGACAAAGATAGAGATTATGACCTAAGTTGTTTAAGAGAGGTTTTATGGATGTTTAAGTGTTATAATGCATTATTTATGGTTTATTACTGATATCAAATGCATTATGATACGTGTAGGATAGTGAATTTCAAAGGAAAGTTTGCAAAGTGCAAGAAATAAGCCAAAGAAGTAAAGTGGAAAGTTAAATACTCAATATAGCAAAGTTACTAACTCTTGCATTAATATTGTCATTGATTGTTATTTATGAATCGTTGCCATGTTAAATGCTAGTTATATGCTATTTGAACATGTGATGTTGTTTATGATATGCTATGGCTATGTGCAAAGTGACTTAATGTTTTAGCAAAGTATGTCCATGAATAATGTAACACCTCTCTTCTATGGCTTTATTACTTATAAGAGATCTTAAGTTAACCGCTTGACATTATTGCTTAGTCTAGAATTAGTTCACCAAATGACTTATAAAAATTTCCAAAACAATCACTATTCACTTGGTGACTTAAAAATTTTGGCCAATTTCAAAAATTCATACTAATTCTAGAAAAATCTTAAACAAGTGGTTTAAGTCTCAAATTCAAACTTATTCAATTCCTTATGGGGAAAAAATACTCATTTGAGAAAATTAAAGCTCAAATATCTCCTTAAACCATGTGGAACTTTAATATTCATTTGGTCCTTTGAAATAAGACTTCGCTGCCGCCAACTTTACACTTTGTTGTGGCCAACTCATTTAACCATATGAAAATTGCTCTCGGATGCACTTCACTACGGTGAACTCTTCCAAAATGGGAAAAATTTTCCTCTCAGGTCTACTTTGCCAGGGTGAACTTTGCTGCTGTCAACTTTTCTGGTTTTTTCGTTGAAATTGTAAAATGCATAACTTTTTGGATACAACTCCAAATTTAGTAAAATATAGCTCATTTTAAAGCTTAAACCATGAACAACTTGACTGGAAAGTTTCATGGCATTTGGAGCTCAATTGATAATTTTTGATCCATTTATGGCGTAATAGGGGTGTTGGACCCCTTTTTAGTCAAGTTGCATGCTCATTTTGTTTTATTCATGCATTTCACTTCTAATCACATATACTTACACCATATAGCACAAAAATGACTTAGTGTAGGAGTTTAATTTACATTTATCCAATATTTTCACAAAAGGCCACATAGATACACATCAAAATGACATATACAATATGTGAAACTTGTGTATCATCATGAACCTTCACCACTTATGCTTGGATCTCCTTTCCTTTGCCCTTGGAACTTGTATCTATGGTTAGTCATTGAAAAGAATGAGATTTCAAAGAAATCCCAGTATCAATAACACATCAACATGCTTGATCATTTAAAAGTAAACTATCATGCCATGACACTAGGAACAACACCTTACTCATATACTCATATTTGCACAAGGCCAAGGCAACATAGCATAGCTACAACCATGCATATTCATAAGCAAAGATTTACATGTTGTATGGCTACAACCATACTTCATACATGGCAAATTAATACATATAATAATCAAACACAATGTAAATGTAAAAGTTAAAGTTTATGACACTTTAAAGCTTTAGTTTTCCAATGTGAACTTGAAGCGGCTTCCCCTTGAACTTGGTGGCTTCTTCTTGGCAACTTACACTCCTACACATGTCATAACATGCTAAAAATCAATAACTTGGCATTACTTAGTGCATTATAACACTTTGCATTCTCAACCTCAACCATAATTGCTAACTTAGCTATTTGTATTTTCAATGCTTTCAAAATTATGCTTGAGCTTCTACTCAAAACACTCAAAATCATACTCTTTCCCCCTTGAACCTCAGCTGCACGAAATTTACAAAAAATGGGAGGAAATGGAATTTTGCAAGATTTATTTTCACCTACATGTATAATCACACTCCTACACCATCTCCCAATCATTTACTAACATCAAAACATGCATATACATGCCTCATCAAACTCATCCAGCAGCTTAAGGGAGGGTTTCATGCCATATTTTTATAACAACTTCAAATCAACTCAAACTTGCATCAACATGTAGCAAATCAAGCTTAGAGTTGATTTAAAGCCTCTAACTCTTCCAATTCTTACTCTTTCTCTCAAGCCCTTTTCAAGACTACTCTTGAAACTCTTTAACCAACAACTTAGAGAGAAAACTAAACCGATTAGATAAGAGATTAGAAGTCATAAATAAATTTTAGGGAAGATTTCAAGCTTAAAACACAATCTTACCTTGAGATTTGGCTTGAATCTTGTGCTTTTTCTTCCCTTTGCTCTTCGCCGTCATCCCTTTCCTCTCTTACTGGTGTTGGCACGAAATGAGGACTGAAAATGGGCCTGGAGACTTTTAAAAATCTGTCCACATGTGTTTTAATTGAGTATAGGGCCCACATACACTGATAGAGTAACTTTACATTGATAAAATCTTCTGTCTAGCTAAATCTCTTCTCTTCTCCCTTCATCTTTAATAAGAGAGTGACAAGTGTCTCATTCTAGTCCCTACAATTCCACTTTTCCAAATATACCCTTATGTTATTCGATTTTTGGCACCGAAATGCTTTTTAGGAATTTTCTTATCACTAAGACCATTTTAGACTCTTAAAAATTCTCATAATTCATAAACTTATTAGGATATTTTTCTTTTCTCAAAAATCATTCTAGAAATGTCCTTAATTAATTTTCTTCTGAAAACCTTAATATGACGATTTCCGGTCTTTCGTAGTGACATTCTGGCAAACTATCTCTAACTTTCTACTAAAAACAATTTTGTAAATTAGGACACTCTAAAAAATATTTTTAGCCACTTTAACATTAGATTTTTGAGGCATCTGGACAATTTAAATAATAATATTTGACTAAAAATTCATTAAATAATCAAAATATTAATGATAGTAAAAATTTCTTGCGAAGGGTATTTTTGTCCAATTGACCTTAACTAAGCCTCAACTATTGATCAGTGACTTTTTCTTTACCTTCTAGTGCCTAGGGTTAGTTTTTGATATTTTGGTCAAAATTACCAAAATGCCCTTGACTTTTTTCAAAATGACCATTTTGCCCTTATGTTTCCTTTGCTTGCAAAATGACACTTTTGGAACCTCTTATACCTCTATTCACTCTCCAGGCCCTTCATTTCTCTGTAGCCTCTTGTTTAGCCTTGATGTCACACATAACTAGCTCGTAAGTTAAAAATAATCATGCATGTTAAAGTATGTATTTGTGATTTTTGCTATTGAGATTTTTATGAAATCTCACTCTCCCAAATCATAAAACTCTCTAGGTTAAAGTTCAACCAAAGGCATGGGCAATATGGTGGAGACTTAGAAGTGGAGCAATACAAGTATATATATGACATTAATGTTGCATGGATGTAAACAATGCATGTTGGGACTTTATGATGGATTATGTATATAAACCTCAACCATGAAGTATACTTTATATGTATGAAGTAGATATACCAAGCATGCTTGTTCATTATGTGGATATGTTGTATACATGGAAAGTTACAAATCAAGCATCATAAAATTCATAAAAAGGGTCCAACACCGTTACCAAATGCTCAACTTGAGGTAATGATGAAACATGCAAATGGAATACAAATGCCATGAAATTTTCCAAAACAATAGTTCATATTACAAACTTTAAAATGAGATAAAGTTTTCTGAGTTTGGGTATTGGTGTAAAAAGTTATGGTTGTCCAAAGTTAAGAGAAAAATCTTGAAAAATGAAAAATGACCATATAAACAATACATTTTCACAGATTTTTTTGTATTAATCGAACAAGATAATGGTCAAATGATTATTCTTTTTTCTTATAGATGATTGTATAAGCTTCAATTAGAGACTTGAACCACTTAATTTCAATTTTTCTAGAATTAGTTATGAACTGTTAAATTTTGGCCACCTCAGCCTCTCTAAGCCTTCTTGCCGCAATGGTCAATTTCACACATGCCTAATCAAAACTCTCTATACCATGCAGAGCTTGAAATGGTTTCAACTCAGGCCTAACCCTCTTAAGGAGTTGGGTCGCTAATCATGCAAACGTTTCCCCCTCTATCATTCGCGGTAGATGCAATACATACTTGGAGAGATCTATAAAAGTGGAGATGAAGTCATCTTCGTACATATTTTTCTTGCTTTAGCATGTAGAACTCGGATTCTTTCTCTAGCCTTAACACTGCTGGAAAGAAGTGATCTAAGAATCTTTGCTTAAATTGCTCCCAAGTGTAATGGGAGTCATCCAACTCGACTACATTAGTTCACCACACCTTAGCATTATCTTTCAAAAGACAAATAGCCACCCTAGCCATCTGATATGAATTAATATCCATCACCTTATAGATGGTCTCTAGGCTGTTGATCCAAGCTTTTGGTTTAATTGTACCCTTTTTGGCATCAAAGGTTGGAGGATTGTGCCTCAACACATCCTTGCACACCCTTGATATAGAAAGGTCTGGTAAACTTTGGCTTGAGGAGCTACCTCCCAAGTCTCCTCCCCCTTGACCCTCGGATTGTCCCACACTAGGGGTGCCATATCCATTTTCCATCAGGACTTCTTCGCTCCTTCCTTGTCTCATCTCTTCTTGGAATTTCTACATCATCTCATCAACTACATTTACTACCAATTCTTTCTACTGGTGGAGAAGACTAGCTTGATCAAAACCTAGTTGAGCATTACCTCCGGGGTTTGATTGTATTGATCTGGTGCGCACCGTTCTCCCCATGTAAGGATGAAACCCATCATAAAAGATGAAAAAGCAAGCTAAGAAAATAATTGAAGAGCTTAATGGGAAGAATATGTGTGTAGTATGTATATTGCCGCTAGCTATGATGCCATACATAGACTAAGGAGACAAGAGCAGTAGCTCACATACCAAAATGTAACAATAGCCTTTGCACACCAATTACTTAACTCCATAAATAGCACTTTAACAATTAACTATGGCTATAACATTCTTAATTTACAAAATAGATTAACTAGAAATATATAACCTTTCACCAAAAGAAGAAACAACTTTTAGTATCAAATCAATTGAGCTAAAATTTTTTATTCTCATGCCAATTTCAAATTGCCAGCCGAGTACCAACTTTTCCAACATAAAACTTATTCCCTCAAATGATTAGAGACAAAACAACATAGTGGATCCACCAAAATATTATAGTAACATCAATGATAGGCCTTTGACCCTCTCATAATAATTCATCAAAAGTACGAGTCCAAGTGTCTCAAACAAGGTTATAACAAAATATGAGCCCTATAGTGGTGGCAATATACATCAATGCATCACATATAAACAAGGAGGAGACTATACAATGAATATAGCCCAACTATTGAACAACAAAAAACAACATTTTCACATATATAAGAGGAAACTCTAATTGCAATGATTATCTCTTAATCATAAATTAATTCCAAATAAAATTTAGGATGTTACAACTAAGAAGTCATAGAGAGATTCCCTTGTTGCTGAACCTTGTACATGTCGTTTGTTTGCTTACGCAGCTTCTGGCTGCTCGAGAACTATTGAACAAACACGTTGTTAACATCAGCGAACAAGGTGTTGGATTGGGAGGGTAACAAGGTAAACCATTCCATCGTAGGGCTAGAGAGACTGGATTCAAACCCTTTACACATACATGCCTCCCATAACTCCCAAAGGGTAGCGACGATATGCATTCATTATCTATAGTGTGTCATATGTTCATCCGTGTCTATCATCCCATTGTACAACTACATATGTGGAAGGGTGAATTTCTTCAACATATCCACTAGAGCTATCTCATCTGCAAAGGGTAAGTCAACGAAGATGCCTGGCTGGCTCTTCCTCAAGGGGGTTGGCACACCAGGGATCCTTCCCACGATGGCCTCCAGCTCCTAGAGTTTCTTCAGCCACTTCAGTGGTACCGCCGTGGGTTGACATTGGTTGTGTCGACCAGTTTGTTAGGCCTGTCCCTGGCATCGTCCACCGGCTGCATGGTACGATGGATAGGATTTCCACATTCTATCAATCTATTGTGTCTTGTCGCCTCGAGGCCCCATAGGGGTTAGCATGACCTCTATTGGATCCTAACACAACTGAAGGGTCAGTCATAGGAATTGCAGGAATATTGTTACCTGGGGTTTGAGTGACTGAGGGGTTCAAGTTAGGGGGCATCCCCCATGAGCGATCAGAATCAGTGATGGTTGTGAGATGCTGCCCCACTAGTAGGGCGATGGACTAAGTCTGGGTCTACGTAGCGAAGGTAGTGACCTGCTCCTTCAAGACTGAGTTTTCTGACTCTAGACATCTTAATGGTTCTTGCTACTATGCATGACGCGCCTCCTGAATGGAGATTTCCTTGGCTTACTCCTTGATTTGGGCTATTTGCTTCTTGAGTAGTTCGGCCAATTTTGTGATACTCATTTCAGAGGCAACAGTAGATTGATGAGCTAGATCTCCTTCCTATCATGGTTAGTAACAGAAGAAAACACAAAGCAGAGCGAAATGAAAATGATGAAAGGGCTTGCGTTGAATGCAGCAATGTTTTGAGAAAAACCACAGTTGCCTGCCCATAGATGGTGCCAAAATATTTGAGCAAATTTCAATAAATAATTAAAGTTAAATGAAATTGAAAGAAATTGGGCCACCAATAGCGTAAGACGATGAAAATCAACTATTGCCGTCAACACAAAATGAATAAATGGGATAAAGAAATATTATATTGATTAGATTGATAGAGGTTACAGAGAGTCTAGTAGAAGAGGAGAGAAGAGCAAGAGAGTTCAGAGTGAATGGTGTGAATACAATGCATTCAATGTTTTTACAATAAAAGGTAGGGAAAAATTAAAGAGTTGATCATTAGCTGTAGTCGCCCATTGGCTGTGTGTAACGACCCCTAAGAATCTTGAGATAATAGTCGCTAGATCTTTGGATCTTAACCATCTGGTTTGACGTTGGGGGGAGCTGGTGACTGACACAAGCTCCAGGTGTGGTTCCACATGCTCCCTAGGTGTTTGATCGTTGGGACTCCTGATGGATCACGTCTTGGATTGGTCTTGTTTGCTGGGCCTTGGACTGGTCAGGCCCAAGTTGCTTTTGGGCATACCTTATTTTTTAAATTTAAGAAAGTTTCGCCAAATTTGATTAATTAACTACATAAGAAATTTACGTAATTTGTATAATTTCTTATATGATTAATGGTTTTTCTTTTTTCCCCTTTTCTGATAATCTACCTGGTTATGATTAAGTTATAATATTATATATTGGAATTTATAATTTAAAAGATGATAAAATTAATTTTATAAAAATATTTTCTCGATATTAGAAAATTAATTATTATTTTTTTGCCAATGTTGTCCTTGCAGATATTACAGATCTCTACCACCAGTAAGCAAGGCCTATGGTGTGGCATGTTTGATGACTACATCTGCATTTTACCTTCACCTCTATAATGTTAGGAACATTTCACTTGACTATGCTCTTGTTTTTAAACATCTTCAGGTATATTTGTCAATGAGAATTATTAGGAAAGTAATTTCTTTTAAAAAATAATTATTAATTAATTAATTTATTTTTTTTATAGTAATTGCTCTTCTTTTTAAACTTTTAACGCAGGTTTGGCGGCTTGTCACAAATTTCTTTTTTCTTGGACCATTTTTATTCCCTTTCGCTTTTCATCTTATAATAATGTAAGTGATATTGATTCCACAATAATGTTTATTCTTTTTTTTTCTTGTTATTAATTGTTTCCCAAGTCAGATACTAAAACTTCTACTGTACTATAATCCTTTCTCTGTAGTAAAATAGATGAAAAAAGTTTTAAAAAAAAAATCCCATCCACTTCTTATAAGCTTTGGAAAATAAAATAATAATATGCTCTTTTGCCAATAAAAGTTAGCTAAGTTGGTAATGAGTTAACTCATAATCCACGAAATTATGAGTTAAAATCCTGCTGCCGATATAAGGATTTTATTAATGGTAATCTATAAGTATTCTTTGAGCCCAGAAACATACAATAAACTTAATCAACTCCCGAGACCTACTTCACCTAAATTAATATGCTACCCCTTCAGTCCTAAATGTTAGACTCTTCTAATGATCTTATATTTAATTATTTACGATGGGAAGAGTATTTTTTTCCTATAAAAATAATTTGTTATTTTGATTTCAATGAATGCATTATAGTTCATTAAATTCATATGTTTATAGTCCATTTGAAGTAAAACCTGATAAATTAAAAATGGGTATGGACCATTTGTGGGAAACCCCTTCCTCTTTTTTAATATTTTTAAAAATACTTTATATCATATTTCTTGCGGTACTTTGTAACTTTTTGAAACCTTATTTACATCATTTTTCCTTTCCTCAAAAAAAAAAAAAATTTGAATTGCAGAGCCAAATATGGAGTTTCATTGGAAAAGGGACCATTTGACAAGAGAACAACTGATTACTTATGGATGTTGATCTTTGGTGCACTCTCCCTTCTGGTTAGACACTAGAACAACACTTTATTATTTATTTTTTTTATTAACATTTTTTAACATACAAGGCACATAGTAACTCTATACTACTCTTGTCCTTGTTATAAGTCCACTTACTGAAACAAAAAAAAAATTCTTGATTCGAAATATAAATCCGCTTAATAATCATTAATCACTATTTTTCAATTTCATCCTTATTTATCTATTTCATACAACTTTAACGACTTCTTTAATATATCAGAATTAGTTAAAAGAAACTAACAATAAGCATCAGAGTAACATGTGATAAGTCACATTCTTTACAAATAATTGTGGAGTGTAAATTTATTGAATAATAATTTGAATCATGTGTAGGTGGTAGCTGTGGTGCCATTTTGTAGGACTCCTTTCATGGGAGTTCCGTTAGTTTACATGATCGTCTATGTTTGGAGCCGTGAATTCCCGAATGCGCGAATCAATATATACGTTGTTGTTTCATTGAAGGTACGGTTTTCTTCATTCATTAATCATATCTGTTTTTTTTAAAAAAAATAATTAATATTTTAACGTCAATTTTTGATATCATCGTAACTCAATTCCTGAACTTTAATTTAGTGCAACTCAATCCAAGTAGTTTTAATTCGATGCAACTCAGTTCATATAGTTTTAACTCGGTTGTAATTCAGTCCCTGAACTTTGACTTACTGCTAGTCAGTCCTTATAGTTTTAACCATTTTATAATTTAAAAGGTCAAGGTCTAAATTATAAAATGGTTAAAACTATAAGGATTGAGTAGCAACGAGTCAAAGTTCAGGAACAGAGTTATAATCGAGTCAAAATTACAGAGACTAAGTTGCACTGAGTCAAAGTTCAATGACAGAGTTACAATCGGATCAAAAGTTGAAGGATCAAAAAATTAATTTCACTTTTTTTAATTTAAAGAATAGACACTAATGGTATGATATTACAGGGAAGATATGTAACCTTTTTTGATTAAATGTATTCATGATAAAGAAACAGAGTGAAACTGTAAAATAACACAATTACAGATGAATGAAGTTTTTAATTCAAAAATTAATTAGACTGAGTTATTTTTTCATTCATACTGTCTTAATTGATGACATAAGATGGGATAGACTCAATAATTTCTTTGTTACGCTCTGGCAAAGTAACTCCCATTATTAATTTGGCATATAAGGAGAAACGAAAATGCGCTTTGAATTCAAGTTCTCATTGCAAATTTGAATAATTATATGTGACAGTTTATGCTACTTATTAAGATATTATACTATTTTGGATATTAGAGTTCTTTTCATCTATTTATTCATGTCTCATAAATTGAAATTATGGACCCCTTCCGATCCTTAAAATAAGATAGGGTTATATATCAAAAAAGTTAGGCATAACATCACCTTTGTTCGAAGGATGAACAAGCTGTATTTGGCAGTCAAGGTGGGATTCATTACCCAAGTGATGATGATAACCTACCCATAATACCATATATGAAGAAAATTATAATTAAATTTTCATAAACATATTATAAACATAAAATATATATTTCATAATTTCACAACTTGAAATTTTTGCAAAGAAGAAATATAAATACAGGTAGTCCGCATAGTTCCACAGTAATTCCATGATCAGACACAGTATAATAGGTTTTAACAAAATATCCTTTCTTGAATAAGAAATAAATAGTATCTAATCATTCATAATCCATTAAAAACAAGGCAACAAAAGACTGTAAAGTAAATCTATAATAATATGTGTGCAGTGTGTTTGTGTAAATATTTTCAAATAAAATTATATCTATTCTTTGAGTAGGGCCAAATGGACAGGGCAACATATTGTCTCGATGGCCCTCTGTTACACAAGTGGTGATATCCAAAAATCAACCTACGTGATTATAGATAACTAACATAACTAATTTTTTTAATTTACTTAAATTAGATATCTAAATTTATGTTAAGGACAAGAGGGCATATTTGCCATAACCTTACAAAATCATGTTCGCACAAGTTGAGATAAAATTCTTCTCACATATTTACTTTGTAGATTGTAAATCACGTTAGAAAATTAGCTTCCACAGTTAATCCAAAGAGGCCCAAATTGAGTTACTTATTTCATATCACATGCATTTCAAAGAGTGTTGATTTGACAGATAGAGCTGAAAAATTAGGGTATGCATGAGATAAATTACAAGTTAAAAGAACCAAATTGAACAACATCTTGACAGAACTTTTGTGGCAACAGGGTTTTTATCTTCCCTGGACAATGCTGGGTTTGGATTTAATTTTCGGGAATTCTTTAAAGCCAGGAATCACAGGGATGGTTGCAGGACATTTATATTACTTATTAACAGTTCTTTATCCTCTTTCTGGTGGCAAGTTCATCTTCAAGACTCCTCTATGGGTGTATCCTTTTACTTATATATGTGTTTATACTCATAAATTCTTCTCACACCAATGAAGTTCTTATTTTTGGCCAATCTCACCAATTAAATTCAGTTTCAAAGTTTCATCATCATCATCATACTTGAAATATAATGAAGGTCGTAGATGCAAATTATCATTACTTCTCATTCAACTTCCACTTAAAGAGAATGAATATAATTGATAGGGATTGTGATGAACACTGATAACTCCATGGTTTTCTTGTCTGATTGTGGGCACTTTATACCTCTTTTACCCTGTCTTTTATGCAATTTAATCTCTTTTGCCAGGACCAAATTGTTATTGCATAATTGCTGACATAGGGAAAACATTTGAACGAATTATCTCTCCTGACTGCACGTGCTTTTGAACTTTCAGTGTTTAACGCTTTAACAAAGCTCTGTATCATTGTCGCAGGCATATT
>QFDD01004606.1:0-18055 GCA_006871305.1 Vachellia collinsii | reverse complement strand
AATAGTAATATTCATTGAAAGAATATATAGAGAGTTTCACATAGAAGCTTAAATTATTGTATTTGGAATTTTATGGAATAAGTTATGATTTTTCAAAATTATTGAAAAATAATTTAAAGGTCAAGAAAAGAAAAATCGAATAATGTAAAGGGGTATAAATGAGATTAGGAGAGAAAGAGGAGCTAAATAAAGCTGGATAAGCGTATAATTAACTTAATATTATACGTATATGTCTTAGGATTTGACATTTTCTTGAGCACCCCGAGGAAGATCGGAAAAGGGGATACTAAGGAAGGTAAAGGTAAACAAAGGACTACAGGTAGAAACCCTTTTATCTTATTTTTATGTATTTAATTCTACATGATTGTATGTGCCATGTGATGTGCCGTAAATTGTTGCCGTATGATGTTGAGGTGAATCCTCATGCCGTATATTATTGCCGTATGATGTTGAGGTGAATCCTCAAGCTGTATATTATTGCCGTATGATGTTGAGGTGAATCATCATGCCGTATATTATTGCCGTATGATGTTAAGGTGAATTCTCATGCCGTATATTATTGCCGTATGATGTTGAGGTGAATCCTCGTGCCGTATATTATTGCCGTATGATGTTGAGGTAAATTCTCATTATTGCCGTATGATGTTGAGATGCCGTAAATTGTTGCCATATGATGTTGAGGTAGGACCTCATGATGTGCACTATTGCCGTATATGCCGTATGAACATGTGGTTTACTTTACATGATTGTGAATTTCATATATAACTATATGATAAACTGTGGTTTCTACGGGGATTCCCAAATCTCACCCCCCCTTTCCAACAAAAAATACAGCAGAGGCGGGTAGCTCAAAAGGCAAGGAATTGGTGACAAGAGAAGCATAGAATGGAGATGGAAGAACCTCTTTACATATATTTTGGTTTAATAAGAAGTTTAATGGTTTATTTTGATATAACTCTGAATGACTTAGATGGGTATGTATATATGATGGTATAAATTATGTATACATTAATCCGAGACAGAAGGTAGACATGAGGAGAATGGTTTATGAAGGAAAAGCTGTTTTTAAGCTACCAATAAAGTGTAATGAACCCAGGATCAAACCTGGCACGTTAGAAAAATTAAAGGTTATTATAAAAAAAATAATTCAAAATTTTTCAGAAAAGCCCAATCTAAGGAAAGTAGGAAAAAGACTGTTTTATAAAAACAGAATTTATACGCTTAGAATAGCTGCGCCTAATAATTAAGAAGTCTAGATTGGGCTGAGTTATATAAAGGGGTGTGACACGTCACACCAATTTCACCAGTCCCACTCCCCTGCAAATGAGTAGTTGTTCCATATCCCTCCCCTTTCGTTGAACCCTCCCCTTGATGTGCATTCGAAGGCTTCGACTCTTTCCTTCGCTTAAACCCACACTTGATTGATTCATGTCCATACCTACCATAAGAGAGGCAAATCGTATGGATACCCTCATACTACACTCTCTTAGCCTTCCCATTAATAAGTATCATCGGTCTCAAAAGGGCTTCTAAATCTAACTCAACACAAATGTGCGTGAAGCGTCCCTTCTTCCTCTTCATTGTTGTCCTATCGATCTTCAGCACTCATCCCACTTGTGAACCCAATACGTACAATGATCCGGTATCATAGTAATCAAGAGCAAGCTTATCCAAGCAAATCCATGCAGCAACTTTCATTATTCGTTCCTCGTCTGGATCAAAGTCTTTCTTCCAAGGCTACACTGAAAGATAATGGTCAAATAACATCCAAGGCCCTCCTATAAGGGCCAACTCGTGGTTACTCTGTGCCTTAAATTTCATCACAAGAAAACCAGCCCCCACATCAATGGTCTCCACATCGCCATTCCTTGCTCACATGGTCTGTAACTTTCTTTCGAGATAGTCTAGGTGGATTATGCGTCCCAACAGCTTAATAATCACAGCACATTCCCATCATTTTGCCAACCTAGCCTTCTCTGTTTGTTTGAAAACCACATGAGGACCCATTGCTGTCTGAAAAACATCAACCCTTTCCTTCCACCTATCCCCACTCCACCAATCCTCCTCCACATCCTCATCAATTTCCTTTCCCCGTAAAATAGCCTACTTGAAGGATTTCCACTTCATTATCGCATCCTCTGAAGACCCATATTGCCTTTTATCCTTCTCGTCATCAACGTTCGTAGACTCCATCCATTCCTCTACATGAGGAACCAGTAATTGCTTATTGGAAAACTCCCCTTCCCCTTCACAACCTTTCTTCCTACTTCGCATCATCTTATCACTCACTCAGGTGACGGTACCGGCAAAGTTTTGTCCATTGTGAAGCGTTCATGACTCCTGTCTCTCTCTCTCATCAGCGTTCTCTTTTTTTTCTTCTTGTTGCGTTATTGTTCAGTTTTAAATACTTGTTACCTATTGCCATTTTTCTCATTATTTAATTCGATGAATAAAGTTATAAATGTTCAATTAGTACGATTACGTATTATCTGATCCTAATTAAACAAAAATACCTTAGTTTTAATTATGAATTAAACTTTTGGCAAAAAAAATTATTATTAAACTTAGGAAAAATGCCAAAAAAAGACCTTGAAAATTGCCAAAGGACATAAAGATGTTACATCATTTCAAATTCGCACAGAGGTGCTAGGATTCAATTTGGCATTAATAAAGTTCAAAAAAATTACCAAATTTCCCTCCTGTCATTAAAAGAGGAAAAATCTCCCCTCTCTCACAAACCCCTCTACTTACTCATTCGAATGACAGCATGACTTCATTTGAATGATGATTATATATCAAATACCTATCTCAAAGTCATATCTAGAAGATAAGCAGGTTATTCGGATACAGATAAGAAAATATTCTAATGAGTTGCCTTCATTATATATGAAAAATGGTTCCTCATTTGAATGATAGTTCTTAGCTCATTCAAATTGGCAAAGTTCATTCAAATAAGAAGATACTGATATCAGTTGAAATAAACATGCTCATTTGGATGACGAGTAATCTTATTGGAATGACATATGATAACAAGTATTTATAGTTGAGAGAAATATACCTCATTCGAATGAGTAAGTAAGTCCATTCTAATGACAATTCCAAATTTCAATATGTATCTCAAGTTCTCATTCGAATGTCTAGAAAATGAATACTTCATTCGAATGAAAAAAGGAAATATTTGGATGAGCTGTTGAAAAAGTGTTTGAGAAAAAGTCCTTCAATTGAATGATATTATGAGTTCATCCAAGTGACAAATAAATATTTAATACTCATAGCAAAGCCTCATTTGAAAAAGAGTCCCTTATTCGAATGACATTTTGGGCTCATTCAAATGAGTATTAAAAGTTTTAATACATATCTCGACGGCTCATTTGGACATTCAAAAAATGAGAGCTTCATTTGAATAAGTGTTCATTCGAATGAGCTTCCAAAAAAATTCTAATACTCATCTTCAAAATAAAGGCCTTCATTCGAATGAGATTTAGGTTCATTTGAATGACAATAAAAAACTTCAATACTCATCTTGAAGGTTCATTCGGATATCCAGAAGATGAGATCCTCATTCAAATGAGCAAACATATCATTCGAATGAGTTTCCAATTCAATATCTTTTTGTCAAATTCAAATAGTTGTAACTTCTTCATTTCAACTCCAAATTTGATAAATGACATATTCCCAGAAAGCTCTTTAAGTCCTATTTCTATTGCTGTAAGAATGAGATCAAAAGACATTTTACGCAGAGAGTAATGATCAAATAAATAAAGTCTGGTCTGAAATGAAGAGCAGATTTAGAGCATCAACTTCCTTCATTCATATATCTTTCATCTAAACCTCTAAAATTATGAAATTGGGTCTATGAATCTCCTTTTAAGTCTAGTTTTATATGAAACAAGTTTCATATCAATTGGAGCTGTGGTTTGGGAGATATGATCAAAATACCGAAGATATGTCAGGCTGAACGTGAAATAGAACTGACAGTATGCTTAAATTTGATCCTCATTTAAATAAGGAAATAGGTTCATTCGAATGACATATGAAAAATTTTAATAATCATATCAAGATTCATTTGGATATTCAAAAGATGAGGTCCTCATTCAAATGAGTAACCTTTCATTTGAATGAGCTTCTGAATCAATATTTTGTCATTTTCAAATAACTGTAACTTCTTCAGTTCAACTCCAAATTTGACAAATGACTTATGCTCAAAAATAAGTTTGAAATAAGTTTTAGGTAGAGAGTTATGATCAAATAAATAAACATTGGTCTAGAGTATAGTGTAGATTTCAAGCTTCAATTTCCTTCATTTATATCTCTTTCATTTGAACCTCTAACTCCATGAAATTTATGAACTCCTTTTAAGTCTACTTTCAAATGAAACAAATTTCACATGAATTGGTGTGGTTTGAGAGATATGTCCAAAACATTGAGGCCTGGTCAGACAGGAGTGAGCATTGGTATTTCATGCTTCGGTATTTTGGTCATATATCTTTCTATTGCCCAAAGTTCAGCAGCTAAACTGGATGCTTTTGCCATGTGTCCACAAAAACCAAATAACCATCTGCCTTGGTCATCTCTTGCAATCCCTCCAATCCAGGAGGGCCTGATTGAAGTGAAACTTGTTGCATCTGAAACTAGACTTAAAATACGATTTATAGACACCAATTTCATGAATTGCTAATTTTACACTTCGTTTACAGAACATGATTGCTCAATTTACACTTCGTTTACAGAAAGAATATATATAAGAATTTCTTCGTTACACCATATACCCACTGCTATTGCCAAGAAAGTTACAATTCAAATCTTTAGTTGATTAATGCATTGATCAGCCACAGTGAAAATATGGTTGCAACTGAATAAGATTGAAAATATTTATGCAATACAGATAACAATTACTAATCCACACCACTGTCATAGTTTTGACACAAGAACTGAAGTCCACTGGTTGTGCTAATTTTACTATCTTCCTCTAAATTCTTTTGATCAAGTTCGACTGCTTTCTTGACAACATTGATCCTCACCAAGAGATGAAAATGCTTTACTCTCCCAGAAGGCCCTGAACCTCGCAAATTTTCTGCAAAACATTATTAGTTAGATAATTATATGTTTGCAAGAGAAGCATGATGCATTATGTTCTGAATCAAATTTATAAAAGCATGCAAACTCTTTCACACCCTCAAAAAAGCAGGAGAGAAAAAGAATAAGTCACAATTCTTAAGTCTCCAAAAACACACTACATTTCTTAATAAGTTGACTGTAAACTCTTTTATTCTCTTGGATATTTTGAACATAATTCTTAGTTTGTAATTCTTTTGTAACTTACTGCTCTTTTATCCCAAATATGAAACATTCAAATCCTCTCCAGTTTCGCAACAGCAGCAGTTGGAGGGAGACAATTACAAAATATAACACAGTAGGTACATTTCCATTTAATCACATTAAACGGAAGCAACTAAACAGAATCCTGTTTCCATTTAATCACATTTTCAACATAGATGAATTCACCCAGTTTGGATAACAATGCTAAACATTCAACAAAGATAATGCATCACTGAGATTTGATGTATCGAGTCGCTTTGCCTGAGCTTCTCCAAGGGCACATACCTGGGTTGTCAGAATTATGCAAACTAGCTTTTGTCAGAGCATCAATTGCTTTGCTTGGAAGCTCTTCAGACATTCTTCTTCTGTAGAAGGTATAGCACTACAGAAGAACTACTCAAGCATGTAAAATAAGTACATGTAAATTACGTAACAAAGATTAAATTAGTCATTCAATGCCTAGTAAGAAGATAGAATCTAAGCATTGCATCTGATTTAATGCAATTTTCAATAAATCCAAGACTTGTACAATCATCTGCCATTGTCAAATTAGCTATCTAATCAACTACCAAATTAAGAATCCATAATTACAACAAAATATCAACTCAATTGATTAAAGGATTAAACCGATAGAAGCAAACAAACTTATAGTTAAAGCAACAAACACAATACATGCCAAGAATATTATTATGTCTTATATCATAAATTTTACTTGCATAATCAATTATAACTATAATTATTTGCTTGACAGAGAAATCATTTAAAGCAAATAAAATGTAAATTGCAAGTCTTACCTAGTCAGTAGTTGTGCATTGCAAGGCCTCGAGCATTGCATTGACAGAGATTGTGGCATGCCTTGACTAGAAAATAAATGAGGGAATAGTTAGTGATCACTATAGATTAACTTCAAATTCATACACAACTGATATTGATTAAAAATAAACCATGCTAACATGACATCATGCAATATATGCTAACAAAACATATTATCGTTTCAAGTGAAAGAGTCGGATTTGAAATGTTCCATATAAAAAAAAAAATTAAATTAACGAGTACCTTCATAGACTTCATCTCATCAATGACTGGTAGAATGTCCTTCTCCCTTTTAGAGTCAAAAGTTCTATTTTCTAGGGATTTCATAGCATCCCCATCTCTTCATCTTCCCTTTTCTGTTTCAGTTTTTCTAAATCCTCATCCTCTTCACGCCAGGGTTCAAAATTCCTCGTTGCACTAGATTCTATAACATAATTACAATTTTGCAGGTCGGTCTTCATCGTCAGCTTCGCTAAGCACTTGGTGCATTTAAAGTAAAACCTAAATGTTTGGATTCCCAAGTACGTCTGCAAAAAGATTAAACGATAAAATAATTACACACGGCACAGTATATAAAAGCTCAAGATATGAACCGAAAAGCAAAGTTAATGCCAATCATATAATCAATTTTACGTCACTCAAAATCAAAATCCAAAATAAAAGTGGGAAAAAAGAATAAATAATTCAGTGTGGCTATTAAGAGATAAGACTCACATCAAACTACCCATAAACAACAAATCATAAAAGTGAAGAGGAAAATAAAGAAAATGAATAGTAAAGTAGAAAATCAAACCGTGCCGTTAACATCCTCCTTTCGTGAGTTGAACTTGGTGCCTTTATATATATAGTTACCACATGTATTGCATCTGATGTTCATTGGAAGCATCATGTGAACCTTGATCTGTTGATTTTTTGGTCTTTGAGCCCTAGGCAACTTCGAGGGGTCAAAATCTGGCGCATAATACTTATTCAACACTTTTCTTTCTCCTATCCTTTTCTACTATAAATTTCTCCCTCAACTATGAAGGTTGGAAGTAATAGTGGACAACGGCAGTTTTCAAGGCAAATGCGGATGGCATTCCAATGATAAGATGTTTCTACAAAAGAAATGAAGATTGAATAGTCAAGTAATCAATTACATAAGTATTACCCTGTGTGAAAGCCTTTCTCTCCCGTGAGTGGAGCGCTTCTCCCGTGAGTGGAGGTTTCGTCTCTCTCTCTGTTTGAGGTTTTAGCTCGCCGTGAGTGGGTTCCGGCATCTCTCCCTCAGCGTATGCTGCTGGGGAGGGCATCCGGTTGGGAGTGTCTTGTTGGGTGTTTCGTTGTTTTCATTGTTTCTTTTGATTGCTTCTTTTTTTGGCTTCCATGTGCTGTGAGACCTGGGTTGTGAGAAGTGTGACCCAATCGGTGGAGAAGTGGTTCTCGGTGGCAGTGCAAAGCAAGGGAGTTCATTGGCCCTATGGATTGTTGGGCTTCCCTTTCCCTCCTCTAGTCGATTCCAAGCTAGAGCATTACTCGTCGGCGTCAAGGAAATGGCTTCTCGCCTTCAATCTAGTATGGTTTTTCGATTCTTCTCCTTCGATCTGGTTTGGTTGGGTCTGTTGGCTAGCTAGGAATCTTCGATCTGGTGCTAGTATGGTTTGGTGGTGGTGGTGTTCGTTCTTGTTTTCGGATGCTTCTCTGTTTGTGCTGTTCTTGCTATCATTCCTATCCACACGTTTGTGTGGAATTTGTGTCTCTGCTCTCTTAGTAGCAGATAGTAATCTACAAGGGATGAGACCGTTATGGTGGTTCTTGGAATCCCCATCTCTTAGTTTCGGCATTGTCCATGAAGTTTTTTTTTGTTTCTCCAACGACGGCGACGGCTACGGCAACGGCGGTGGCAACAACAACAACAGTGAAGCTCTCTTTTGTTTTAGGGTTAGGGTTTTGAATGGTGGTGTTGATTTGGGTTGGGTTTTTGTGTGGGCTTGCTCTATTTGTTTGGTTGTTTTGTAAGTTTTCTTAATTTTAATGATCTTTTAATTTCTGGCCAAAAAAAAAAAAGCCCTGTGTGAAAGCAATCACATAGCTCCAATCTAAAGGGATGTTTTTCTTCCTTACTGCAAAATCTAGATTGCATTAATAGTTTTCAAAGGAAAGATAACACAAAACAAGGATAGGAGAACTAGAAGACAAGAACATAGAAGCTACCTGCTGATGACAATGCAAATCAGACCATCGGAAACGGAGATGGGAGAACAAGAATGAGAACAGAGAACTCCTCACAGAGAAAAAGCGAGCAGATCTGTAAGCTGGAGAACGCCAACAGAGAGGCTGGTGATGTTAGATGAGATGGGACATTGGGACTCGATAGATGAGAAGAGCCAATGGAATGGAAAATGCCTAACCCGTCTCTGCAGCAGAAGTTGGATTGAAAGATGAGAAGAGAAATATCAAAAGAAGAGGGCATTTTGATAATTTCTTTTAAACTTTGTAAATGATAAATTAAGCCCTAACACTTCTGTGGGATTTTGAAATGATGTAGTAACTTTCTGTCCTTTGGCAATTCTTAGGGTCTTTTTCTGGCATTTTTCATTAAACTTATGCATAGTTTTAAGGGAGAATAAAGGAAAAGTCTTACATTAGAAAATTAATTGTAAAATATGACATTCCACACATATGCAACTGAGCTTTCACATTATATACAACTGAACTTTCATGTATGTAATTGAGCTTTCACATATGTAACTGAATAGGTCCCATACTTAATTTCTCAATTGGGGATTTTTCCCCAATTTTCCCTAGTTTTAATCATTTTAATTATGATTAAACTTAAACTTATATACAATATAATTAAACAAATTTTTTAGTCGTTGTTAACTGTAGGATTTTCAACAGCGACTTTTTCCATTACCATAAAAGGCAAAACGTTCGGCAGTGACTTATTTTTAGCCCCACTAATATTTTCAATGATAGTCGCAACCTCAAAAAATTTTTAGCGGCCACTTGTCACCACCAAAAGTCGTTCAATCTAAAAAAACGAACCCTACCTCTATACCAAAAGAAAAATACAAACCCTAGTAGCGAAACCTAATTAAACTCTCAAAAAATATCTACCAATACAATCTAGCACGTTGAAAACCTCACCAAAGGAAAAAAAAATACAAACAAACAAACAACAGCCAACAAATTACCATGGAGACTTGGCCAATATCACTTTTTTCATTTCCAGCTTTCTTATTTTCACTGTTGATTGGTTTGGAAGAAGGATTTTGTTCATTAATGAACATGGCATCCAAATGCTTGTTTGCTAGGAATACACACACACACACACGCACCAAACCATATCAATATAAGGAATTATTGTCTAACGCACCCCTACAAATAAAAATACACATGAAGGTTCTAAACAGTCAACGTTAGTTGACTTAACAGCCTTTTGCACCATTTTAAAAACCTATGGATATATAGAATCAGATGAACTTCAGGGTCTGAATGAAACCTTTCGAAACTGCGTGGTCAACATAGAACCAAACTATTTGTGACGGAAAGAATACGCGCATTACGATGCGTTAGATTGAGGAAGGTGATGGGCAGGAGCCAACGGCAATGCGAAAACAAATTGAGGAGAGGAGATTGGGTCTTAAAATGTGAGGGAGAATCAAAGAAGAGGTTCAAAACAAACTAAGAAGAGGATATTGGGTCTCAAACTGTGAGAGAGAGAATCAAAGAAAAGGTTGCATATGAGCAAAGTTTCTTATCTTCTTCTTCCTCATGACATCATGATTTTTCTCTTCATTTTCCTCATTGGAGGTGATCGTTACCATGTTAGAAATTGATGGAATAATATTCAACTTGATAAATGAGAGTATAAATAAACCTTTATATAGGCAAAACACAAACTAATTGGTAACTTTAGAATCTAATCTAATAAAATATAATCATAATATTGATATCAAATTACATCATAATCAGATCGTAAGTAACAATTTAATCTTAACATGTTTAGCACCAGGCCAAATGCCTCATCTTTCATGTCAAAATCTCTCAGAGAACTTGAAAATGTGCTGATACATTACATTCAATATGCTTCTAGATTGCTGCTGGAGTTATGGTAGTCTTGAAGTTTGGAGTGAGTGGTCAAGGTTCATTTAGCAGAACAGAAGCAGATGTTCCTCTCTTCTTGATATGCAAGCTTTTGCTTGGTCTTGGGGACTCTTAGGTTATAGATCGGCTGGGCAAGCCATCAACGTCGCCACGAACATGTTATTCACTTTCGTCGTAGCTCAAATCTTTCTCGACATGCTTTGACACTTGAAGTTCGGTCTTCTTCTTCTTCAACGCGTTCGTCTTCGTAATGACCATTTCGTCGGCCTACTCCTCACGGGAACGAAGACAGCTCCTTGTTTGGAAAACAAATTGGTTTTGGGGCAGGATTGTTCCTCGCAGTCGCATATATGTCTACCTAATGTTGGCTACAATCGCAAGCCATTCCCTTGAAATGTGGCCGGGGTAGAGACTGAGACCATGCATGTATCCAACTAAAAAATATTTAATTTGATTTAATAATAAGTGAGACTAGCTATCTAGGTGTTAAAAAAAAAGCTTAAGAGAATTAAAAACATCGAATAGAACATATCAAGGCAACTACAATCACTTTAAGTTAAACTTCGCATGCCTTGAGAAAGGGAGAGATAAAAAAGGTGAGGTTTACTTGTGAGTCTAAATTCTCTCTTTTTCTTTGTCACTTGAATTATCTCAAGTCTAAATAATCACATTGAGCATATATTGCCCACAACTCTTAATCTAAAACCTAAAATACTAAATTATCTCTCTAAAATACTTTTATCCATTATTAGTTTAAAGAAAAATTATAAACATAAATACTTTAAAGTAATTTATTTAGATTCCTTAATCACCTCAAATTATTTATATGGGGTTATAAATGATCAATGTAAGCATCCTATTTATATGGGCTTATAGTTACTTGAAGTAACCCTTAATCAAAGGATCAATCTAAGCATCCTATTTTGTTCGGCCCCAAAGAAAAAAAATAATAAAAATGATAAAAAAAAAACTCCTTAATTCTTTCTTGCAAGTTGGGAAAATGCAATAAATGGTTATTAGCTTGCAATTAAAATTTTGAAAAGTTCTCCTTGCAACAGTTTTCGAAAAACATCATCTATGAAGATTAGCTTGCGATTGAGGAAAGTCTTCCAAGCAGGAAAAAAATCACATTCATGATCATTATCTCACAGATTAAGCAATGAAAAACTAATAATAAAATAAAATAATACATTACTCATTGGTGATTGTTAGTCTCATTTACAACAGTATGGTTCTTGCTCATCAAGAAAAAAATAACAAAAACTACAAAAGGAAAATTATTTAAAAACCTTAATTGATGTTAATTAGTTTCAAAAATTTCAAATTGGGTAATTTCATTAGTAGAAAAAGTATTAAAAAAAATAAAAAAGAAAATTACATTAATGGGAGCAAACCCTACTTATTGCCTATAAAAAAAGAGAGCAAGGGTTGACCAAAAGGAGGAATGAGAGAGAAAAGAAGCAATTGAGAAATATAAACTCCTTCAATTTATCATATATTGTGTTTTCAATATTAGTCCTAGGATATATAATAACTAATCATGTTGTATTTTTCGATTCTCATTTTCTTATTGTCATGGGTCAAGTACAAGTGAAAAGTGGATCATATATTGAAAACGGTTCTACGTACGTCTCTTGCTTATGGATATTGATCATATATATTATCTTTTAACATAGTAAATAAATCACAATTAAAAAACCTTTTTTTGCGGGTTCCAATCGCCATTCCAAACGAAGACTTTTGTTTGAGACCAAAGGCTGAAGATTAAACCAGCTGACGCGGGCAGTACCAAATAGTTCAAATGTGTTATTCGAGTTTGTAAATAATGCGCATGACTAGTCTTCTTATGCCTCCACATTTGTTGTCTTATCTGTAACTGAATTTCCTAGCAATGTAACTTGCATTTCCTTCCTCCTTAAGTTTATTGGACCCACGAGGAACTTCCATGCGAGAAAGTCCCTGGCTTTCCATCGTATTGGACCCAAGGGGCTATGCATGTCTCCACTTTTCGTTTTTTATATTTATTTTGTGGACATAATCAAACCCACAAAACTTTTACGTCCATAATGAAAATGAAAAGTGGATACATGCCAAGAAAATGACATATATTGTATGATTAACATGAATGACATATACTGTATACCGGAGGGAGTGCTTACTTTCACAGAAGATTCATTTGACTACAGAACAAGTAAGGTGAAACAGGGATAGCAAGTGTCATTTTCCGCTAGAGATTGCATGAAGCTTTCGCTAAACATACCTGGAAACTTCGCAACCAGACTGCCTTAAAAGAAGGCCTCGTTCAACTTCAACTTCTACTTGAGAGCAGTACATTTCAACAGCATTTGATCACACAATAGCTGGTATAATGGAACTTCCTACAACAAATCCAAGCTTACTAATGTCAACTCTGAGAGAAACATGGGAGAAGAGAATAGAGGGTTTGAAATATAGAGAGAGAGAGGTCACAACACGTCGGCATCCTCCTGCACCGTCAGAATCCAATCACTTGAAGGAAGAACTAGGAGCATCAAAATTAATGGCCCCTAAGTTGTATTGGGCTGTTCAGAGAAGAGATGTGCCTGATAGCGTATCTAATTTCCTCACGGTGATAGAGGAATTAGCTTCGGAGGATGTAATGCATGTATCAGACATCATGGACCAGGTCACCCGAGGAGGAAACACCACACTTCACCTAGCAGTTACCCACGGAAGCCACGAGATTTCACGGCTAATTGTTAATCACTTCCCTCAACTGATCACAAGGACAAACATGGCAGGAGATACGGCTCTTCATCTTGCAGCCAGAAATAAGAGCAATGGCTTAATCTATATGATTCTAACCTGTTATGCAGAACGAAGGTATTCTTCTGGAAGCAGATTTTATGACGAAACAGATATGGAGCTGCTGAGGATGAAGAATGATATTGGAAACACGGCGCTGCATGAGGCTGTGAGGACACATCATCTTGAGGGTGCTCATTTCTTGTTTGAAGCAGATAAAGATGTGGCGAATTATCTGAATAACGAAGGAAAATCACCATTGTACATGGCTGTTGAGACTGGGCATGACGATATTATTGACCTTTTGCTGCAAGCTCCATTACAGAACCGGGAGAGACATCAAGGAACCTCCCCACTCCATGCTGCTATTATGGCTATGAGTTCAGGTAAAGTGAAATGGTGTAGTTGAAAGTTGACACACTGCCACAAATTTCAACCCTGTTTAAACTTCTTTACAATATTCTCTGCAGTTCAAATAACCAAACATCAATTTCAACCCTTGGTCAAGGGTTGGGTGAAGGACAGTGCCACTCCCACTCCCAGTGTCAATCCCGCTCCAGAAAAAGAAAAAATAAAGGAAGTGAGTGCAACAGATTTCGAGGCTTCCCCAACAAAAGCAAAAATAAATTACTGTGGTATGATGAATTTCTCTGATTTCAGTGAACTTATATCTGTTTCACAAATTTTTACAGCGGAAGAAAAATTGCATAATACCCAATATAATTGCAAGACATAAGATTATGGCTCTGGAGAGAGAGAGGAGAAAAGCAAAAGGAATCAAAGATTTTGATTGACACATTTGGTTCATTTGACCTTTCCTTTAAAAAAAAAAAAAACCTTCCTTTTCCTCTTTTCAATTCAAATATATGAGCTTTTTATTGTTCTAATTTCATGCATTTTCAGAGAAAATACTGAGAAAAAATTCTGAATTAGTCTACTTGAAAGACCAAAAAGGTGGGACACCCCTGCACTTAGCAGCATCCATGGGAAATCTTGAAGTTATGCGTACAGTTTTCCAAGCATGTCCTCTAAGTGCCCTGGAGTGGGATCTGAAAGGAAATCTTCCTATCCATATTGCTTGCAAAAAAGGTCATATTAACGTGGTTATAGAATTTGTTCAAAAACTAGAACACATGTTTGATCCAATGGACTCACTGAATCAAAAAGGTCAGAATATCCTTCACATCGCAGCAAAAAATGGAAAAGACAGAGTAGTAAAGTATATATTAAGAGAAAAGAAGCTTGAGAAGCTACTAAACATGAGAGACAAGAACGGGAATACTCCACTACATTTGGCTTCAAAATACTTGCACCCAAAGATATTGCTGTTGCTGACTCAAGAGAAGAGACTCAACATCAACCTAGTGAATAGAGAAGGCATGACAGCACGTGATATTGTTATGCTCAGAAGAAGAACGCCACCAACTTTTAGAGAGGTATGATCAGATTCATCTCTGCATTTATTTTAATAATGAACTAGTAATTTTCAACAAAGAGACAATCCATCTTTGTTCTTATTTTTATCAACATAGATCAAAAACTATTGAGTAATAATAGGGATGATCAAAAGGTTCCTCTTACTATTATCTGCAGTTTCTGTCATTCACAATCTTGAAATCCGCTGGCACCCCCTTAAGTGAAAATGGAAGAAGAATCAGGCGTTCAAATACTGAACCACCTCAGATTGAATGGATCAAAGATCGTGTCAGCACCATCTTACTTGTAGCGATATTGGTTGCCACTGTAACCTTTGCTGCTGGTTTCACTGTGCCTGGTGGTATCTATAGCTTTGATGAAAATGACACAAAGAAAAGAGGCATGGCAACTTTTCTTAACAAAAACATGTTCCAGCTGTTCACAGTCTGCGACGTAATAGCTATGTATAGCTCTACCATGGGGTCGTTCATTCTGCTATGGGCTCAGCTTGGTGACTTCAATATAGCATTCAGTGCCACATACTTTGCTCTCTATTTGTTGGGTTTGGCTCTTATTACAATGTCAATTGCATTCATGGCTGCAGTTCATCTAGTAGTGAGCAATGCCTATTGGCTTGCCAACACTGTGGTGATTATTGGAATCGTCTTTCTTTTGATGTTTCTGGGTGTATTTATTCTTCTAATATTCCCTTTAGGAGAACGTGCTCTTTTCTTTCAACACATCTCTAACTTTATTTTTAAGATGATCATCCCATTTTCCGGAAGTTGTGGAAAGTTGACTGGGAATGTTAAGGTAAAGAAGATGAAAAAAATGGATGAAACTGAGAAGAGTGAAGACAAAGAGGATGCCCAATGAAGGAGGAAATTGCTTGTCAGACAATGTACCTGTTAATTTGGGAAGTAACAACCAAAACAAAGGGAGGATTGTACAAGTTTGGCTTTTTTTCTTAGACATCATGTCTTGGACTATTTGATATTTTATGTTGTATTTGTTTGATCATAACTTGCTAGTTTAGGTTGACCAATATCATAAACTATTTGCCTCTTCATTACCTAATTTTTGTTCTGGTATTGATACTTCATCAGTTAATTTGATAGAAGAATTTTCAAGTTTGGTGCGTTGGTTTGACCTAATCTTAATAGGAAAACCATAACAATCAGACTCTAAAGATTTATTTTTCTTTTAACATCGATCCATAAAGCTTTAGGTTAAAGACGAAAGAAAATCGATATGCTAAGCGTCTATGGGTAGTTGTATTAATGTATAACATATGAATTTATCCTAAATGACGCGCGAGCGCACTCCCAACTAAGAAAATTGTGATATGTTGGGTTGAGAAAATGGAATTTGCGAGGGCATTAGTAGCTCATGAGCCTTGAAAGTGGAATGAGTAGTTTACCCCAATTAAGATATGAGTTTATTCTAAGCCTAACCATTTTGAACAAAGTTTTTCCAAAAGTTCTACTTTAAATTGTAAAATGAGACTTCAACGTGTGGTCTACTTCATTATCTGGCTTAGAATCTAAACCACATGTATAGTATTGTAGGATACGGCTAATCTCATAGCACCAGGGCTGCTGGCACAGGAAACTCTATGTTGCCTACTCAGCTTTCAATATGCTCTGCTTATTGCTAAGACTCGCACATGAAACTAATTAACATACCTTTGACATTTAGCTAAAACTGACACGTCAAAATATAGTTTATAGTTGCATGCATACAATGATAGAATTTTGTATATTTGCAAGCGTAACCAGTTTAATTAATAAAATGATATCAAATAAGTCCCTCACATAGCGTCGGTCATAATTTATAATATTTACATGGATTTAATGAATTTAAGGTGATCTTAATCCTTAATCTTATTCGTGCGCCTTTGGTCTTGTTAAATGCAAGAAGTAAAGTCAAAAGTGGCTAACAGACTAAATAGGGCACCCAATGGGGGAATGTAATTTCTCCAGTATTACAGTGCTAAACTAGAAGCACGATAAAAATAATAAAAGTTCACTATCTACATTTAAAGAAATCTAAGTAGAAAGTAGAAAGTAGAAAGTAGAAACCAACATCAGTTCAAAGTTGAGAAGACCGCAGAATAGATGTTGCAGAAATAGGGACGGGTTCAACTTCTTTAAACACATAGCAAGCAGATACAAGGAATCTTTCATAAATGAATAGCTAGTATCAGCAGCGTACTTGGCACTCAGAATGCTACACTTCAATGTAAAAGAAAAAATGTATAAGCTTCACACATGATCGAATTAACACCACTTTGGACCGATAGAAGGCCAAAAAAAAAAAAGGCAGAGAGATACCAAATGCCAAAAAACACGGAGATAACAATAACTTCAATTTCTCATATAGGAATTTCATCAAACAAGTAGATGGCATTCCATGCAATCAAGCAATCCCAGAGGCAAAAAAAGTGTAAAAATTGGAGGTGTAGATTATTGAAAAGTATCTATGTTACAGTCGCGCATGCTGATACATACACAGAAGAGAACGCGTTTTACGTAACCCAGCCCATATCTCTCTGCCCAAACGGTTTCCCACATGATCTTCTTCCCTCTCCTAATATTCCATGATAATAGGAATATCTATTAACTCCCTGATAACATAGAATATTAGAATCAGATTCTAATATCTAACAAAAAGAAAAAGTTAAGCTTCTCTTATTATGCAGAGCAGACTAAACAAGCACAAGTGCACAAGTAGGAAATGCAGCTTTTGGAGACAAATTTCTTCAGCCTTGTTTGGTTCAAAGTAGAAAAGGGTAGGTGGGGTTAATTAAAGTAGGTGAAGTTAGGTGAGGGGAGTTTATGAAGTAAAGGGAAGGGAGATATTTTAATAATTGTTGCTTGATTCAGAAGGGGAGGTGAGGGGAGCAAATTTTAAGTAGACAGTTATATCCTTATCATTTTATTTATGTTTTTTTTTCTTTTGTTTATTATATTTATATTAAAACAACCATTTTCTAGAATGTTTAAATTACAAAAAGGCATTGCTTCATTTGGGTATGATAAAATAATTTTATACAACATTTAAAAGATAATAATATTAATTTTAACATGTTATTTCATCTTTAATAATGTTATTGTGTTAAAAAAAATTTCAATGAGAGTGGATTTTCATGATCAAAGTGAGCAATAACATGGGAAAAACAGTTGAAAAAAACAAAGAAATAGAAAAAGGCTGGAGAAAAAAGGGGGAAAAACTTTTAAACCATGGATAGAATAACATAAAATTGTTATGGGCAATTTTGAAAGGGGATAGAGAAAAGTTTCTCACCCCTCCAAAAAAACCCCTGAAGGGTGAGAAAGGAGGGGAAATGCCACGGTTTTTTCCTAATATACTACAAACAATAAATTTATTTACTTAAGTACTACACACACAATATTATTTACCCATATACTACACTTTATCAATGAATCTGTGAGACCTACTGACAAAATTCTGAACTCGTCCACTACGTGAACGAGTTCAAACAATATTTATTTTTTTTTAAAATATTGCTTCCAAGCATTCCCCACCCCACCCCACCCCACCCCACCCCACCCCAAAAATATTATCCCCCCCTCCCCCAGCGCCCCCCTCCCCTAATAAAAAAAAGTTATTT
>QFDD01004604.1:0-10353 GCA_006871305.1 Vachellia collinsii | reverse complement strand
CTGTGAAGAGAGCAACACACTATCTATCTGCATTACAGTCAAAAGATGGTCACTGGCCTGCTCAAATTGCTGGATGTCTCTATTTTATGCAACCGTTGGTAAGCACGCATGCATATCCTTTAATTTCCAGCTTGATCTCTCCCAACACAGTAGTACTATAAGGAGAGATATAGCTATACATATATACCCATTCCCATCTTAAATATAATATTTTGTTTGTAGTGTAAAATGCACTACGAATAAGGTTTTACATTTAGGATTGACAAAAGTATATATATGAGAGTTAATGCGTAAATTTGTTATGAAATTTCTCTCTCTGAAGTAATGTTGTCCTAAAAATTTTTCTTTAGTGTTTAAGGTTGGTTCAAAATTGTTGAAATGGAGCAATTTTGCCTCTTAATTGTTAAAAATGTTAATGATCATGTTAGTTTTTTAACATAGTAGGTAAGGAAAAAAACTTCTTATTTACATAGAGCCAAAAAAAAAAACTTTTAAGCTAACATCATTCTTAAGCAAAAATCTTCAAGACAAATAAAGGCAAGGAAAAAAGTATTGCTTCTAAGTGAAAGCTATTAGGGAAAATTTGTACATAAATTTAAAACAAAAATGGCGCAAATAATATGTGAAATGTCAACTCAGCATATATATTTGATCAATTAACAGTCAAACTTAATCTAGATAATAGCTGGGGCAAAATTGCTATGATTTGAAAACTTACAGAATGACATTGATCATGAGTAAAAAAATTTGGAAAAAGAATTAGACCTTAGCCTTATTTTTAATATATATATATATATATTAAAATAGGTATGCACTAGCCCTCAACAACACATTAGATCTCCCTCTATCTCACAGATCCCAAGAATTCCCTCACCATACACTTAGAATTTAAAACCTTCCAATGTAGCTCTACAACCACTGCTCCCGAACTAGAGTAATGAAGTAGAGGATGATGATTCTTTTATGCGAAGAAATACTTGGGAGGTTCAAGTATCAAGGGCTCATTAGGCCAGAAAATACTTCTCTGTCTAAAAAGTATTTTTATGGTTACTTAAAGATCGTTTATCAATAAAATTATCACATCAACAGTGAGATTTGAACTCATGAACTTGTGGATTGTGAGTCAACTCCTTATCAGTTAGATCAACCTTTGTTGGTAGACCAATGACTATCTTGCATCTAAGTATGGTTATAAACCCTTGTTTTATTTTTGTGAGGATGGATTTTCTTTGGGTTAAATGCCAATGGAAGGGAACCAGTGGCACTGGGCATTTCGAAATATATGAGCCCAATAAGGATTGGGCTAACAATGTGTCCTATGAAATTTGAATCCAAGCTTGATGACATTCATTCAAAATAGGATGTCTCATGTTATTAAATAATAATAAGCTACTTTGTTGATTTGGATGGGATGTCTAAAATCAGACACATTTGGGCACCCCCTAATTGTATTATTGGCTTTGAGTTCATGATTATGTATATATATATATAATGTATTCTTGTGTTATTGGGTTGTTGTTACACTAGTAATCGATATGCATTGTTTTGCTTTCCACTTTGTGTTTTGTTTTGTGTGCTGTTGCTTCAGTGTGTCCATAATTTTAAAAAATAGCAAGGAAGGTATGTCATACCTCACTTATCACCTTTCAATAACTCATTAGAGATCATTATTGAATCACTTAAGTATTTTCCATACATGGAATTGGCCAAAACAACAAAATTTAAAAACTTACTAAAGTTACTATTCATTTGGTAAATTTTTAGATTTTTAGACCAATTTTGAGAATTAATAACTATTTCTAGAAAAATAGAAATTGAGTTGTTTAAATCTCTAAATGAAGCTCATTGAATTCCCTACAGGAAAAATATCAATTTGTCTAATTTATTGACCAATTAATACAGTTTAATTTATCATTTTTCAAATTTTCAGATTTTTCCCCTATCTTTGGAAAATCATAACTTTCTGCCTACACATCGAATTTTAGAAAACTTTGGCTAATTTTAAAGCTTGGAGTGTGTTGTATTTTTCTGAAAAAGTTCAAATTATTTGGACCTCATTTGCCCTATTTTACCTTAACCTCAACTTTAGCCTTTGTTAAGGGCTTTGGACCCTTTTAAAGCTAGTTTGCATGCTCACCATTCTCTCTTTAATGCATATAATAATTTCACATGATAATCTAGCATACTTAGCCTATTTACATAGCACATACATTTTGCTTCATAGTGTATAAGCTTAACATACAATTTTTCCAAAATCCATGAAAATAACATGAAACCACTTCCAACTTGATTAAGCATTCCCTTGCATTTAAAAATCACCCACCTTTACTCTTGTGATTCCTTGCCTTTGCTCTTGGAACTTTGTCCTAGAAGGTGTTATTATGGGAGGGTAAGATTTCATAGAAATCTCCATAGCAAAATTACTATCAATGATATTATTATGCATTATTGTTACACATATCAATCAAGCCATGCATGTATGTGAAATGCTATCACTTAAAATGAAATTTGCACATAGTATGACATGTCATAACTACCAATACATAGGACATTTTCTAGAACATAAACATGGACAAATTCATCAATAACAACTATAAACAATATTAATGCAAAGAATAGTAATCTTGCTACCTTAATTCCTTAACTTGACACTTAGCTTCTCAAGTGACCTCTCAACTTGCTTCTTGCCCTTTGAAGGTCTTCCTTTTGCAAATAACACTCCTACACATAATATGATGCATTGGGCATCAACATTAAGCTATTTCCAATGCATTATAACAACTAAAAGTTCATAAAACTCAATCTTACCAATTTCAATCCTTAAACTTCCAAATTTTTCAATTTTGATTCTAATGCTTCCAAATTTGTTTTCTCACTTCTACCCTACACAATTTTGCCTTCTAAATCCATTGGAAGTATCAAAATCATCAAAACCTCACTCCTTCCCACAAGAAAAGTAGGAATCCGAAAATACACAGAAAATTTCAGCAAGTGTGGTTTTCACTTTCTATCATCACACACATGCATAAAATCATTCCTAGACCATTTCCCAATCATTTAACAACATAAAAACACTCCTCCCTTATATATCAATTTTGTGCAGAAGCAGCTCCATGAGGGTTTGTAACCAAAAATTCAATATGAGCTCAAATCAAATGCCAATATGTTGCAAATTGCATAAAAAGTTGATTGGTAACATTTGATTGATCTAATTCACTCTCTTCTTGATTTTCTCGCTCTAAGACCTAACTTTCCAGTAGCCCAAATACTTCACTATATCAAAAATTATACCATTCACAAGGAAGAGAAGAGCTTGTAGATCAATTCTATGCAAGAAATTAAACTTGAAACCAACTTTTACCTTGATTTCTTCTCTTTTTTTGGCTCCTCTCTTGTCCGTCACTTTCTCCTCTCTCTTGGCTTGGTTTGATTGTGCTTTTGGGTGCTAAACAAGGGTTGGAATATGTTATTGACTGTGAGTTGAAAAAAATTGTGTGGTTCAATTACACTAACAGGGTAACTTTATACTTATGTAATCTACGACTTTGAGTTAAATATTTTTCTTGCCTTTTCTCTTTGAATAAGAGGACACCAAGTGGCATCTTTTAAGCCCTACAATCTCCTTTATAAAAGTGAAGTTGCTTTAAGGTTACTTTACCTGAAAATTTTCTTCCAAAAATGTTTTTGGGGATTTTTTGATCACTTGACCAATTCAATGTTCTTAAAAATTCCTATAATTCCTCTGCTCTTTTAATCTTTTTTCCTTCCTCAATTCCCATTTCAGATGTATCTTTAATTAATTTTGAAAGATAACCTTATTTTGGGTTTTTTCGAGCTTTTTTCTTCTATTCTGGCAAACCATTTCTGACTTTCTCTTTAAATCAATTTTATAAAATATCATATTTTCTGAGCTATTTTCCCATACTTTGAAATTAAATATTTGAGGCCTCTACTTATTTTAAATAATTATATTTGACTAATTATTTTATTAAATAGTCAAATATTAAGTAACTTTTAAAATTTTCGCAAAGGTTATTTCTGTTATTCTGACTTAAACCAGGCCTAAATTGCTGACCAGTGAATTTTTCTCTATCTTTTGGTGCCCTAAAAATTTTTCTGATATTTTGGTCAAACTTTGACCAAAATGCCCTTGAATTTCATAAATGGCAATTTAGCCCCAACTTTCAAATTTATGCTTTGGTCCTCAAATTTAAAAAATGTCATTTTGGTCCCTACTCTTCCAAAATTCCTCTTTTAACTTTTGGGCCCTTAATTAATCTGTAAGTACTCATTTTACCTTTTGGTCTAGTTATAGAAAACATATATATCACAGGGTAAGCAAACCCCAACATATTTTTTGTTTTGAATAGTACTGATATTATTCAAAAACTAGGAAAGATAACAATCAGAGTCGAGAGATTAAGAGTAAAAAGGATAATGAAAGCAAAGAGAGAAAAAGACAAGCCCAAAATTCAACTAAAGATCAAAATAGAAAGCAACTATCCTATCCTATCCTTGGTGACAGATGGGGGGGGTGAACATTCTCACAGGTGCTTCCCAAGCCTAGAGAGCATCATAGGTTATAACGGTTGACAAGGGGAGTGGTGGTTTAAGGACCCATCCCAATGGGTACACTCCTCTAACAGCCTCAACTACAAGATAGTCAGTTGCACAATTACCCTTTCTGGGTGTAAATGAGAGAGAGAACCTAACTTTTGATGTAATGAGGTTGACAATGTCCTGTACAATGGCTTGACTTTTCCATTCAAACATTTCGGGATGGTTTAACTGGACACACTTCTGTAGTGAGAGACAGTTGGTCTCGAAGATAACTTTGTCATGGCCTATGTCTATAGCTAGCATAAGGGCCCTCTTAAGTGCTAAAGCCTTTGTAAAGAATGCAGAGATGGATTTCAACTTGTCAATAAAGCTGAAAAAGTCTACCTCCTTTAGCACCATATAGTCCTCCCACACCTTTAAACTTAATAAGCATTCTTGGATGGACCATGGTCTACCCTGAAGGATTCCCATGTAGTCACTTTCCTTGTCAAAGTGGAACAAGAAGGTGAGTTTGCTTTTGTCAAGTTCATGGATCTCCACACCACACTAGTGCAAAAATTGCTTTTTAGACCGCATAGAAATCATTTTTTAAACTGCAAGTAAAAGCAGTTTAGATATGACCGATTTAAAAAGTGGGGTACTTTTTATACTGAATCTACAAGCGGTCTAAAAATTTTTTTAGACCGCATCTAAGGTGGGGTTTAAAAAAGTAAATGTAATATCTAAAAAAATCCCTTTTTTATTCTAAAATTAAGACCTTTTAGACTGCATATGAAGACGTGCAGTCTAAAAGATGCACTTTTTAGACCGCTTGTATGTCAATACATGTGGTCTAAAAAGCCACATTTAAAAAAAATTATGCGTTTAAGCGCCTCATGTTGGCTCTACAAGGACAGTTTCCACACAGATTTCTGCTCCAAAACTTGTAATGTAGAAGAGTGACTAAGGCAGAGACTGAGTCTCAGATGAAGAAAAAATTTGAAGCTCAAATGGCTAGAAATGAGTTATTCGAGAAGAAGATTGCTTGGGATGAAATGAAACTTTAGTCTATCTCTGTTCCTAGAAAGGAATAACAGAGAAAATGGGTTGCAGCAAAAAAGACATGTCCTATGTTCTACATTCAAAGGAACTGCACATCTCAGCTCTAAGTAATAACGACATATAAGCCAAATTCTGCATTACAAAAACTAGCATAACAAAATAAGAATCAGTACCTACCATCATCCACAATTCCACATACATAGTCATTTATAAAAAAAAACAAAATCCAAAAAAAAAAGCATACAATTCCATAATGGCCTTGCATGAGCACGACCTGAAATATCATGTCAATGACACTTAAAATTTCATGTCAAGGCATTCCAAACAGTTCCATAAGATTACTATATAGTTGACAACATCAGGACCTACAGAGAAACAATACCGTATTGTTAAATTGAATAGAAAGACAAAGCAAATATGAAGTAGAACTATTCCCCGACAAATGAAGAGCAACAAAACGAGTGTCATATAATGGTACATATATGGATGAATATGCAGAGCAAGCATGGTCAATAATGAGCCACTCAGGTATGTTAATAAAATATTGTCCAATGCAAGAATCCTGTAAATTATAGTACAATGCAAGAAGCCTATAAAATATAGTCCAATGCAAGAACTCCAAAACCATTTGCCATTGCTCAACCCCCTAAAACTACAAATGCACAAAAACAAAATTGATGAAAGAAAAGATCCTCAATATAAATCAATACAAAATTAAGAGGAAAACAAAATGTATAATAAATCCCTTATACATTCCCATAAACACTCTAATGGCTTTCTCTCATCTCAAGAGATTTAGAAGTGATGTTGAGGATGGAAGGAATCATGATTCAAATACTTACATAGGCCACCTAGATGGAGGAGGAGGGCTACCAACTTTGATGGTCTTAACATTAGCGAGGATGGCTTGAACGAAAGATCCGGTTGTGAGACCAGCGGCAATGAGTCTAAGCACGACATGACGACTAGCCTCAAGCTTAGATTGACCCCATTAGACTCTGACAAAGAGCCCGTGACGGTTGGATGAGACGTCCTTCCAGTTCCGAAGGCGTTCAGGTGAGAGCTACCTTCAAACACCTTTGAGTGTGAAGTGAAGAACATAAGCCATCCATTGAAGACGATGCCATAGCTTGAGCTATAATTAGGGATTGAATCTAGCATGTGAAGTGACAGAGTGGAAATATAATTTTCTGGATGAAGACGATTCTTCTTCGTAAGTCCCTCTCTATTTCAAATTGTTATAATTTAAGAGTGTTGCAGGGGTTAGGGTGAGAGGAAAGGTTCTACGTGAGGCAAGATGCGGTCCATAGGGTGAGAGATAGTCCCTCTCTATTTCAAATTTTGAATTTGAAATTTGGATAGCTTTTAGATCGCATCCACAAGGATGCGGTCTAAGAGAATTAAAATTTTTATGAAAAAATTTAAAATTTTTAATTTTAATGATATTTTTAGACTTCATCTAATAGGTCATTTTAAAAGATCATATTTTTAGGTGCAATCTAAAAAGACAGTGTTTTTAGACCGCACCTCTGATATGCGATAAAAAAGATGCTCTTTTTAAACCGCATCTCTGGGGTGCAATTTAAATATCCAAAAATTTGTACACTTATTTACAAAAATGCCACCAGTAATATTTTTTAGACTTTATTCTTTAAATGTGATATAAAAGGGACAGTCTAAATAAGTATTTTTCTACTAGTGCTAGTATCCATTTGCCACACCTATTTTATCATGGAGATTACCATAGGCTTATTGAGATTTTTTTCTGTGACTAGCGTTCCAACTAGCGCACCACCTTTTTTATTTTTCTCCTTATTCAACACGAGAACGACTTCTTTTGCCTTTCTCCTTTTGCTGCTTTGGCCAACCTCTATACTGTTAAGGGATGCCGAGGCTGACTCGTAGCGTAGAAACTCACACACGCACTGCATAAAGGAATGGAGAGAAAACAAATGACCGTAAGGAGAGATCGTCGGTGACATAGGTTGTACAGTGAACCTGGGGGAAGCTCTCATCAAGGAGAGGAAGGGAGTTCTCACCGAGGAAGGAAGGAAGCTCACACTGAGGAGAGAAAAAATTTTCTTCCCGCAATCTCAAGTTTGCAACCCCCAACATTAAAGTTATATATAATAGCAAACACATTTGAGCACAAGTTGATTATACAATATCTGAAACATCAATACATTCAACCAAAACTTCAATGTCCAAAATGTACTTATACTTTCAACCAAAATTCCATTCAAAATAAAGAGCATTAGTAGTTCATAACTAGGAGGATATTTTGGTTGTTTTTCAAGATAGTCAGAAGTTGTTGTACAAGATATTCGGGCAAGAGTGAATGAGTTTTTGGTGAAGTTATTTTGACGGGTACATTTAAAGATGCAAGTAACGAGTATCTTGTTGATGACTCAAAAGCTAAGTACTGTGTCTAGTTTGAATCATTAATGAAAGAATATGAAGTCTCAAATATATGTCACTAGTTATGAATCTTACTTCTCTATCAGATTAAATAACTATCACATGGATTGAACAATGGTGCAGGTTTTTGGCATGTATGTTACAGGTCATCTTGATAGTGTATTCCCAAAAGAGTATCGAAAAGAAATACTTCGATACCTAAACTATCACCAGGTTTATACATTTAAGTTAAAACCTATACTTTATTATGATATATATATGTCATAGTTTCAAAGTTTTTAAATGAAATAATATTTTGTGTACGTGCACACGCGTGCATGTTACTTATAAAAGAATGAAGATGGAGGGTGGGGACTACACATAGAGGGACACAACACCATGTTTTGTACAACGCTGAGTTATATATGCATGCGAATACTTGGAGAAGAAGCTGATGGAGGAGGAGACAATGCTTGCTTCAGAGCACAAAAATGGATTCTTGATCATGGTGGTGTCACCTACATACCCTCATGGGGAAAGACTTGGCTCTCAGTACGTACTTTTATTCACTCCCTTGTGCGCGCATGTATGTGTGTGCATGTGGTGCTTAACTTTTTTCAGTTTTATGGCTTATTTTGTAACACCTTAGTTTTATCCCATTTAATATACCTAGCAGAAACATTTGGAATCACTTAAGGTTGCTATAAGATGTGAAAAGTGGAGTTTTAAAATTTTGGCTCGTGAATTATTATTCACAGTACCATAAAAATGGTTCAAATTTTGAAAAATCATAATTAAAAGTAGAAAAATTAAAATTTAGTAATTCCAAATCTATGGGAAGATAATTGGATAAAATTGAGAGGAAAAATAATTTTCAGACAATTTCACTTCAAAATCATGCCCAGTTTTAATTTCAAATGTTACTGTTCATTTGATCATTTTCCATTTTTCCAATATTTTTGCCCAAATTTGGAAGGGTGTATCTCTTAGCATGGTTCTTGGATTCATGTGAAATACTCCATTTTAAAGAGAAAAATTAAATCTAAATGGTGGTAAAATATCACATCTTAAATCATTTGATTGCTTCAAAATGAGATGGTCAACTCTATGTCCATTTTTGTTGACTTTTACCCCCTTTTTAATTCATACTTGGTCCAATTAAAGTAAGGTTGCTTTAACATGTAACCTCAATGCCTTTGGAGCATTTCAACCTATTATAGCATGCTTACCACTACACATGTTAATAATCATAAACCACACATAAAATCTTTATAGGTATTTATAACATTGAAAGTACTCATTATGCAACAAAGTTCTTACCAAACCTTCACAAGTATTCACCTCCTTCTTTATTCTTCTCTTCTTCTTGGATGATGACAGCCTTAGGGGTTTGGTTACATTAATTGGGTAACATTCTTGAGAATCTTAGTAGCATACGTAACTATTATTCAATCACATAACATGTATTTAAAAAATATGATACATGCTCATAACTTAATATTAACCTTGGAATTAGAATAGTGTGCATACCTCATATGTCACACAACACAACATAGACCAAGGCATCATTGCATAGAAGCAATCTTCATCATGTTATGAACTTATCATCCACATTATGCCATATCATCCACATCATAGCATAGCAAGTAAACATAATAAACACAACGATATGTAGTATAAACAATAATTGTTAAGCTACATTTTCTCCTTGCTTTCCTAGGCCTCTTGGTGATCAGATATTTCCTTTCTTAATGTCCAATCGTCCTAAATAACATCTACAAGTTTCCAACTCATTAAGACCATTGATAACATTACTTCTTCGAAAATACTCTTATTTACTGTCTTTAACCTTAACTTTGTACTTTTGCATCCATAGGCTTCAAAATTAATGTAACATGCTTTGCCCTATAATTTTGTATGTAGATTCCATTTTTAAGCTCAAATAGATCAAAAGAAAGCTCCTTCCTTTTCGATTACTCAAAACAGCAACATGGGGAGATTATTGTACAAAATTTCAATTTTTGTCTCTAATGCTTTTAAACTTGGTTTCTCACTTGTACCCTACACAAATTTTCATTTTAAACTCATTGGAAGCATCAAAATTATCAAAAACACATTTCTTCTTGCATTTCTCCTGTAGGCCGAAACAGTGGACACAATTGGCGACCATGTCATTTTTCAACTTTGTTGAGATAATGTTTTGATGATGCCAAATATGTTTTTGAAATCGTGTTTGAATTGTTTGTTTTCAAAAAGATTTTTGAAAAGTTCGAGTTTTAATGGAATGTTTGAGAGAACTCGAGTTTGATGTTTTAGAACTCGAGTTGTAGTGTTTTAAAGTGTGTTCAAAATCTC
>QFDD01004601.1:0-10333 GCA_006871305.1 Vachellia collinsii | reverse complement strand
TCACTCATCGCCTATCCGTATTTGTCTGCAACCGGTCGGCCTCATCCAATTTCATTTCGCGGCGGAAATAAAATCTCACCTTGTAATATTAACGGTTCGATCTAGCTCCAACAAAAAAAAAAAAAAGCCCACATTCAGTGGTCTTCTAGAAAAAAATATTCCGTTTTATGTCATAAGCTCTTCATTTTATTTCTTCTCTGCATAACTCCTTTAACAAGCAGGTATTTTATGAATCAACAACAAAATTATTCTTTTCTTCGACAAGCTCCTTTCCACAATTGAAAAATCTTGACAACAATTAGAATGCAAAGAGGAAATTCGAGAGTGCAACCCATTATGCAGAAACGAAACAAGGATGATGATAAATTCAAAACTAAATTATATGAAAAGCAACATTTCACCTTTTTTGACAAACTCTAGCTGGAGGGACCCACACGTTAACGATTAGCCTCCAACGACTAGGTGGAGTGAATAGAAAAGCAGAATTTACTTGACTAGTTTTTGCTCATTACATGCTACAGAGCAGAATTTCCCTGTTGGGCAGAGCAGACAAAGTGTCATGCGAACAGAGAGCAAAGCTTTGGCTGTGGGGAAGTAGACGAGATCATAAGAAAATATTTGGTTTCGATCTTTTCTTTTAATAGAAATATGATATGCTTCATAAGAACTCAAGATTAAACAAAGCAGCAATTACCATGCATAATCAATCCTCCCCTCTCAACAAAAAGGTGAAGGTTGCTGAAGAATACAGAAACTCTCATCCATAGTGCGGGAGAGTTTAGCTAAATAATTGACAATACCAGGACTTCTCTTATCTATATGCTTAACAACAACTTGCTAGCTTCCGTGAAAAAGTAGTCTCATCACACCTTTGAAGAACTAGACAATGGTGATGTTCCTGAACTCTTTAGCCCAGCATAACTGTAGGCCCTGCCTGCACAAATGCTATCATCTTCGAAGATACACCATATAATAAAAAACAACTGTTCCATACTTCTTGCATTTTGACCAAAAAATACGAAAAGAAAATTACCTATTAACATCCTCAGGTAAAAAAAAATTGGAAAACAAAATTTATAATATTAATGCAACTGAATCGTATTTTCTTTTGAAAATTTCTTTGATTTCAGTAAAGATTAATATACTTGATAACAAAGCAGTGTGTGCTCAGAGGCAAAGCAGCGTTAAACTACTCTGGGTGATCACAACTCATTCTCAAATCTTAATCATAGAATTTCCCTATTTCCTTATGAAAAGTTGTCAAATATGATTCAATGAAAAAACAACTTAGTAATTTCATTTACAGACAAGAAATTTCATGGACAATCACGTAAATAACAAGAACAAATTACAAATAAAAAATAAAATACAATCAAAGAAGAATTGAACAGAAAATGCCTATGAATACGTTATAAAAAAAAATTGTCCTCACTGTCAAATGACAAAATCCATACTCTCATTCCATCATTGGATGGATCCTATGAGGCTTTGATCAATAAGGATTGCAACCGATAATCGGCGATGGGCTCGTTTTTACATTTTGCAGTTATGCCCATAACATACATAGTTGAGTCATTGAGTAATACTACTAACTGATAATATCAATCAATGACGTTGATGAAGGCCCTCATGGACATGGTGATATCATAGCCACGGCAATCACTTGCCAGCACCAAAATCTTTTATCCTATAGAATGCTACGGAATAAGCACAAACACACTAGTCCTCCCCAGATTTTAGACTATCAAGATTGTATTTGCAGGCGACTAAGGGGGTCATCATCACGGATCCTGGTGGGCTTCCAGTCAGATTCCTCCTTGCTTTGCCTGAGAGCAACAAAATGCAAAGCGTCGCTCTGGACTTGGTATATATGACAGGCCCATGGGTACGAGTCGCGTGCAGACCAGACCTTTTGCTCTTCAAACCGTGCCTCCTCCACGAGTGAGAAGGCAACACAGTATAAAAGATCAGGCTCTGGTTCCGTAAAACCAGAAACGGCAACACATCCCGGAGAAACAAATCCATCAGGAGCGCGCGGGTGCCAAATCGATACTGGATTAACATAGTCATCTACGCAATTTCGCCACACCTAAACAGGAGGAGATATTTGGGTGTCATTTCATTCCTAAGTGATGGAGGCTTAATAACCCTGGATAGGTCAATGCTGTATAGGTCTCTATTCTTCAAGATAATGAAATAACAAGGCAACTAGGTTCTGAATCAATTAGAAGCTTACCAGGTCGTACCCCATGGGCAGGGCAAAAAGTCCATCAATCTTGCGATAAACAGCAGCAACATTGGGAGGATGGACGCCAACATGAGCAATATCACCGATACGTACATACCTGAAAAATCGTTGTAACTTTCAAGATGGCAAACATTTAGAAGTGATTTGGTATCACTAAAATATCAGCATCAATATTTTTCTTTCACTTATTCTCTCTCATCTAAAGAGAACAAGCTTCCATGAAGTTAGAGTAAAACCGAAGAAACACTCACTTAAATAATTGAATAAGACATTTTGGTTAACAATTTATATACAAATTTTGCTGTTGATAAAACACAATAACACCATGTCATTCACATAATCGATCACACTAGTGGAATAACACTTGTTGTATTCAATTTCATCTCTCCCACTCACTCTTCATAAATAAAGTACATTTGGAAATTACATTTCTTCTACATTTACTGCATTGAACCAATTTTTTTTCCTACTTGATTCGGTTATTTGTAACTTCCATAAGACTAGTGGGAGTATCTTTTTACCCTTCAACAATTAGATATGCACATGTGGTTATTTCCCTTGGTTATTATTATTGTTTTTTTTTTTTGCCAAACAATTTCCCTTGGTTATTAAAACAACATGGGAAGCAAAAAATGGAATAAATTGCAGTAACATGAAATCACATAGAAGGACTTGTTATTACCCATCGGGACAGCTTGGTCTCCAGATGCTGCATATTCCACCATCTTGTGAGCTCTGTAACACAAAAAAGACGTGTCAAACCAGAAAGCACAAAATCATTCGATAGTAACAAACAAGGACCTAGTGTATAATCAGTGAACTTAGGCGAGAAATAAGTGAAACTAAGGTCTCCAATATTGAATATGATCTTGTAGGGGAGAGACAAAGAGGGTGGAGCCCACTCCTGATTGTTCATTCTCTCTCATACAGGAACTCATCCAATACTATGTATAAAGATGAACAACATCCGATAAGAGTAGAAGTGGGACAATGAAGCACCTGTTTTCGGCACAGCGAGCATCGGCCTTTGTATTCTTGTTCACTGCTCCAGATCTTTGAAAATGTGATACTGTGCTTAATAAATCTCCTATCCTCAGGAGCAGTAGCATGGGATAAGAGCTCTCTTGAACTAATAACGGGCTTGTTGGAGATGCGTGGTTCTCTCCCATCAGCTTCACTCCATGCAAAATATACATGTCTTTGACTTGAAGGTACCTGGAAACCAGGGCTCCATCAGAATACTGTTTGACATCCTGAATAAATAGTGATCTAAACACCACTTACTTTGAGCATCAAGCTTTTCATATCACACTGATATTTCTTCCATGTTCGACACACAACCGAACATATCTTCAATGCTTGTGGTTCCCTTCCATCAAATTCTTCTACAGTAGTACACTTGATGACTTGAACAAAACTTTCAGATCTCCGGAAATTTTTCAGATGGAGGATCAAGTGAGATGGATGGCTGCTGCCCGCTTTTGCCAACTCCAGTGCCATCAGCTCATCCCAAGGCACATCCCACATTATCTTACAAGGTTTTCTATCCATCTTGTCCGGAGCCAGGCACTAGTAAGAAGCAAAGCAATGATCAAGTTATTCTCGAGATGAGAGATAAATCTTATGACAAAGTTCCGCCACAAACCTGCAGCAACATGACTCGTTTATTGGTAACTAAAACAATTCTCTGGTAGGGCACAATAAAATGCTCTTCATAATAATCAGACAGAGCAAATTTTGAGGGCTCTTTGAAAATCTCAGTGCAGCCAAAGTGCCGACTAGCCTCTCCCAAGTAAAGCACCATCTGGGACACAACAAATATATGAGATTACGATAAAAACTATTAATTAGCCTGAAGCTAAATTTTTGGGTTGACGTTGTTCTAAACATGGTATTGGGCCATGATACAGTGGGCTTATGCTTTGTCAAATCATCAAGCCCAAAGAAATTGCATTTGATGCAAGTAGAAAATAATTAATCAGCTGCACTCAAAGAATAGATATCATAAATGAAATTAAACATTATGACAGAATTTTAAGGAAAGCAGATCGATCAAACAGAGATTCTCAACTTTTTAAACACATTAAAGTGACAAACATAACTTCTTCAAAGGTTTAAAGTGAACATAAAGCAATTAGTAGTTATACAAATGCTACAGTATCAGCAAGAGCAGATGGAAATAGCTTCCTTTACTTAATGATTTTCACGGAATGCTAATTGAAAAGAAACTAACTAACTTACCTGTCCAATAGCCTCTCTCTTACAATATTCTCTAAGTACCCCATCAGCGTGTATAGCCCGGGGATTTCTGATTCTCTGGAAGGTGGCCTTGTTGTGGAAAATATCTAAACATTTGGAACAACTTGCACCAATTCCATCAACAGTCAATGAGAAAAAATCTAGAGCACCACTTACTGGTTGCACAAAAAAACCTAACAAGGCACGTCCAAGTCCATGAGCCAGTCCAAGGAGACCATTCTCTCTAGCACTCTCTACAGGCTTCCTCACTACGCCAGACACTCCAAAAGCAACACCTTGAGCAAGAGCTTCTGTTCCCTGAATGATCCCGTCCCCCACCCCAGTGATTCTCCTTGATCTTACCTGTTACAGAGTTCAAGTCATCTCTCCTAGTTTTCACAACAGTACAACAATGATACAGACAAAACATGCACACCTGCTTTGCACGTAATTGCAGAAACTGTCCATCTGTTGAAAGCTCAGCAAACCCTCTGCTAAGAGAAGCCAGTGTTGAACTTGTCATACCCAGTACATCTACAGAAAATATTAAATGCAAAGGATTATGAATCAAATCTCTCCAAATACGGCTTCCAATGGCAGGAATGATAGAACTTTTCCGCATGAATCTGTCCTTGTGCATCACTCTCCTCAAATGTACCTAAACATGTTGCCACATTGTTAACGTTATTGTAGGAATATGATCTAAAAAAAAAGGAAGAGAAGAAAGACTACAAGAATGGAAGACAAGAAATCCTTCTTACACTAGGCAAAAATTAAAAGCATATCAAGAAAAGAAAAATCGTCATATAGACATGTGTTAAACCTCTCAAAATGACTAAACGTTTGACTGACCAATATGACATTATGTGCTATACATCTTATCATTCTGGTTTAGGAGAAGGTTGCAGATGCAACTACAGGATTGTTATTTGACAGTTTACACCTAGGGATAGGGGCAAGAAAATTCTAAAGCTGAGATGGAACTAAAGCATTCAACAAAAACAAGAAGTCAGCCCATTTGCAAAAGCTAAAATAAGGAGTTAGGAAGGTTCAATACTTCATGTTGAGATATAACAACAACAACAACAACAACAAACATTATCCCATTAGGTAGGGTTAGTTAGATAGGTCACACTACACCAATACGCTCTATCAACAAACCACTCACTAAATATACCATTACCGAAAGATTGCTGTGGTTATTTACTAATTTAAGGTGAGGGTTCTGGTGTTGGTTCCAAGGGGAAGGTGTACAAGGCTTGACTTGATTTGCAAATCTTGTATGCCTAGCTTCATCTACATGTGTTGCACTAGTGTATATTGCCAAAATTTAAGGTCCCTTTAGGTAGATTTTGCCTATTAATAGATTCTACATGTGTTGAACGTCCTCATCTTTGTTACCCTAATTTTTGGTTCTTGGCGACCCTTTACTGGCCAACATTTACCATCATATAGTATCGCTGATCTAATAACAATAAGATGAAACTTCCCTAAGTTTGTTCAATAATTTCCAATTACAAATAACTCAGGTTGCCTTTCTCCATTTTAACTACCCAGCTTGTATTCCTAGCATAATATTCACATCAATCACCACCGTTCTTTATTATTGATCCCAGATGCATGAACTTGGTCACTTGTGGTATGATCTGATCTCCAATTTTTACTGCTGAATCATTTCTAACTTGGACTTGTACTGAGATACTAGAAGATTAAGTTAGACAGTGGTCCCAGTTCCTCAGGGCCACATCTCTCCAACCTTATTTCCACAAAAGATCCAAAATTACCATGTGAAATTGGCAAAACAAGGGAAATAAACATGTTCATCTATCCCTAGGTGTATAAAATACCACTTAGAACTTGATCTTGCAAAGGAAGGATAATCACAATTTAGTGTTGTCAAGGAAATGAAAGAGAACGAGAATAGACTGTGTTTTTTGTGGAGGGTGGGGGTAGCAGGAAAAAGGTTAAAAACAGATTAGATCGGTTACCTGAATCTTGAAGGCATTTCCAACAGCTGAGAGAACAGGACTCCATATGCCAAGGACCCCGTGAGGTCTCTGTCCAGGAGCTGTCTCCAGTGATAACTTAAGCCGTATTTCTGACACATCTATTAGACTGCCAAAAGAAAAGTGAGAGATTAAAAACCTCTAGATCATTCTACCATATAATGTGTGGAACAACAAATAATAACTAGGTAATTTTTTCTGACTTTTCAATGAAAAATTCAAATTGTAAGAAAGTAACAGAAGAGTCAAAAATAAAAATAATGAAGGTAGAATAAAGAGGGGAGTGGAGCCTAGGAAAGTCTCACTATTCATGTGAGGCATGTCCAATATGGTTATCACATGTGTGACCACCTAGTAGTCAAATATAGCCAAATGCCAACGGATCAGTGGGTCCCTATAAATACCCACATCCAATGAAATAAGCTCTTATGATGGAACACGACTTTTCTCTCAATTTTCTCCCTCTATGTATCACTGCATGCATATGCCTCTGGCTGGAGTACTGCCAGAAGTGAAATCCAACAAATGACTCAGAAATCTTGAACCAGGGGCAAGCCTATCCCTTCAAATTCTTGAAATGCATATGCATGCAATGTTAAATTTACCCCCATATGAAAATTTTGAACCTACTAGATTTATTGAACTAGATATGTTTTTTGTATATTGTATGCAATTTGAAGAATGAACTACATATTCATGGCCTGTGAATAGCATAGTATAGATTTTATTATATATCTCGGTGCATCAATATTGACTTACTCATACAAATTTTTATTAACATTTAAAAATGAATTGACCGTTATATACCAATATATTTTCTTATTTTGCCAATAATTTTTCCTCTTTCTTAAGTCACCTTAATTATTAGCAACACTCTGGTATCTGTTTCTATTAATAAATCCATATTCAAGAATTATTGAGTCACATGGGGGAGGATAGCTCTCCCAATGTTGTTTTTCATCCACAAGGTTAGAATTCTTGCCCTTAAAAAAAGGTTATCAAGTCCCTTTACTCGACCTACCCATCATTGGTGAGTTGTCTTAAATGAAGCTAGTATTTACACAATAATTTTTCTCTCTTCTTACAATCTCATTGGCTTAATATTTTCCATTTTTGATTTATATTTAATATAAACATTCATAATATTTTTCTCTATATATTTTAAAATAGTTGAGTAAAATATAACTAAATTTAAATGCTATTTTTAATTAGATTTACAAAATAATTATGGTTGAAAATAAGACATTAAATTAAAGTAGTATAAAAAAAGGTTTAGGTTATAGATAAATACCAAAGACAGGTAGGAAAGCTACTTTTACTAGCTCTTTAATGATGAATTAGATTAACAACCTAAGGCGGCGAATTTTATCCTACATCCCAACAGTGAGCAAACATTCTAACAATGACAAGAACTTGTTTTTGAAGATGTCAAAACTTGAGGGGAGATGCTGTCGAAGAATATACATGTTTTTATTCATTGCAGATAGAATCAAAGAGACTAAGGGAGAATTTTATGACATTAGCCATTACTTTTGTTTCTGCCATGTCTCCCCACAAAGGAAAATACATGCAAAGTTTACTCTGAAATCAACAAGCATTCCTCAATATTCTTCCATTACTCTTTGCTCTCTATTCTTGTTAATTCCCTAAAATGAAAGCTCTTGGCACAAATGCAAAGGGGACAAATCTGGAAGATAACATGCAGTAATTTTAACAACTTCTAAGAACTAGGCAATATCCAGCCTGTATGCAAGCTTCAGGCACTTGCAAACTGACAACATAAATTGCATGGTAGAGTACAACATATTAGTTAAAATCCCATTTACAGGAATGAGAGAAAACAAGTCTTACTCAAAACGTATCTCTGGATCAACTTCTGTCACAGTAGAACTTTTTGGGAAACGATCTAACTGTAGATTGTTGTAGAAATCCATGATAGCCCAGATAATAGGCTCATGAATATCAAGCCGCCAGCACCTCTCCGTTACCTATAGTTTGTATAGATGTTGATGATATTAAAATAGTTTTAAATTTAAATTTTGTCAGAGGCATACCGGAATATTGCACAGATTGCATAAACATAAAATTCCAATAAATATACCCGTATGTAAACATATGGATAAACTTGAACTCCATCTCTACTCCCATTCTGCATTGTAATTGTCATCTTGAATACTGGGTGTTGCACATCAGGGGCCTGCTCTGGCGCCAAGAGGACTGGCATTACTGTTAGAGGGAATTGGTTGTCCAATTGCAAATAACCAAGCATGAGCTTGAACCTGTCAAAATCCTTCCTTAGAATCAACTTTGTCCATTGTGCATGAAAATTAACGAGGGACGGGACCAACAAAGGTGTCACTAAATCCCTAGGTTTTAGGCACATGATTAGGATAATAACAATCATAAAAGAAGCAAAATTACAGGGGTCAAAGAGGGGGGTGGGGAGAACTGTAAATTAAAAAACTAATATAGTGTAAATCCACATATGATCTCCAAGAGGCACAAATAATAAAAGCCAATTTCCCCTGTTGGAGTTAAAGACTTGCACTCCTTGAGAGGAAAACAGTGATAATCTCACTTAAAAGCATTGGCACCTTTTCCTTTCAACTCATGTTTCTAGAATACTGAGAGACACATGAGCGAGTTGGGGAATCCTCCGTGAAAATTAACTATTGAGGTGAAATAGCCAACTCATTTAAGTAGTGCATAGAGCAGCCTATACTATTAAGTCAAGAAATTCCATATTATTTTGGTATTCTATCAATTGGCTGCCCTTGGAGAGCCAACCTCGTGATGAAATTTCAATTGGCAACCGTTCCAGTCACAACCTTAGCAAATAACCACTTCTGGAGCTACCAATTACTTGCTTCAGTGTCAATTAATTGGCACCCAAGAGAAGTGATGCACCCTCCTCCAGAAGGTAGCTATTAATGTAGGAGAACCAACTTGCTCTCCTTCCTCATAGAATAGCCTTGTTATCTTGGTTTCCATCGAATGATAAAAATCATATAATTTTTCTTTATATAGAAAAAATAATTTATATAAAAACTTTAGTAGATAATTTGTTCCATGCTGAGGGACTAACATAAAGTTATGCATTATTTACTGCAACTCATCCAATTTGGTTTCATACACCGGTTTTTCCTTCATATTTGAAATAATCATCTAAAATGCATTAAATCCCTTTTTTCCGAAGTCGATTGCAAGGTCAACTTGAGTTCCACATTACAAGTATGGGATTCTAATGTGGGGCTCATAAGGGCCTCAACCTTTCTAACCTCATGAAATAGCCTTTTGGGTGTGGTTCTCCCAAAAGTTCCCAATAATCAGTATCATAGACTTCAACTAAATCCTAGTTGCAATCATGCAGTTTAGGTGGCTTGCTTGCGGGAGCACTAGGTTTGTAGAGTAAGGTGTAATGTTTAGTTGCAATACATAGGACTTAGCTCCGCATCACGTTTGATAATTGATATCAAGTTTCTATGGACTAGGCTCTTCATTCTCATAAGTCAGCTTTTGGGGCATGGTTTCTGTTGCTATGTAATTAGAGGAATAAGTGGCAGAAAACATGGGATAAGGTATTAAGGAATATTGTCTCCTTGTTTTCTGCCACTTCTCCTTGTTTTCTGCCACTCATGTATGGTTTACCTAACTAGTATACTCTATATATTGGGTGTAATCTTCTTCTGTAAATCATAGAAATAAGATTAAGACATTATTTGTCTTCATGGTATCAGAGCCTCTTAGATTCTAGGGTTCCAGAATTGCTTTCTGACTTTCTGGAGAAAGAGGGAGAGAGTATACAGTACATAAAGAGAGAAAGAGAGTAGGAACGATCTGT
>QFDD01004597.1:0-12710 GCA_006871305.1 Vachellia collinsii | reverse complement strand
TATAGATATTGTCACCAAGTAATGTGCCATCAATTATACTTACAAAGCTATCATTTTTATAGATGACGTCTGAATTACAAATGTATCTACCACATACGATTGCACCTGACCAACCAGAGAACTACTATATCACTGTACACGTAACTGCTAATAGGGTAAGTGAAAAATCACATCAAAAGGCAGAAAATGAACATCTCACCCAATCCGTGTTTTGTTTTTGCCAGGAATATCTCACCCACTTTGAGAACAACGCATTTTTTTTTATCAAAACTACATAAAGACATGTGTCGTTTGCTATTTTTCACAACTCATCAACAGAAAAATTAAATACAAAGATTAGACCCTGCTCCTGTCGAATTTGAAGCATATCATCATTAATTTCAATAATAACTCATAATTTATGAATAATACAGTATTAAATGTTAAATTGAGTATGTGCATTATCTGACACTTTTACACAGTTGTACTATTTATGAGTCATGCATGCCTGCACCTTTATCATAGTTTAAATTAAAAATTATACTCTCCTATTAGGATGTAAACTTTCAGTTGATAACTTAAAGATAATAAGTTTAAATCTTACTGTTAATATGAAAATTTGACTTTGAAATAGACTTAGTGAGCCAGCTCTTATAATTTTTGTATGGTTCTAATTTTACCGGATATCTCCAAATTAAAAAAAAAAAAAAGTCAACCCATCTAATTTGACTTTTATCTCCTTCGTATGCATAAAGCCATTTTATTATTGGGGTTTGGAGATGCCGTGTGAAGAGAAATTTATCTATTCAACGTTGACAGTTTAACGACTTTAAAAATGTTTTTTTTAAGGAAAAAAAAAGAAGAAAGAAACAAAACAGTGCCTATAGTGTATGCATTGCACGAGCACGAGAATTTCGCAGCATACTTTCGAAGCGGTTCTCGTTTCCCCCTCGTTTCGCGCATCAAGCTCCGTCAAGGTATATATTATATAAAGCAGCCTCCATCGCTAGCTGTCTCTTCAGTCACTTTCAGCGGTCACTGCTTTCTCTTCAGTTTTCCACTCTGCGTGCATGCATTCCATTTCCATCCATGGGCAATCTCTGTTCCATCCCCACACCTCAAACGCCTAGTAAGAAAAAGCAGGCCACGCGCTTGCCAAATGCGCCGCCACCAATTTCCAATTTCAGTAATCGTTGGAGCCGTACGCGTTCTTCTCGTACTGAGAAAATCGATGATGCTGCAATTCAGGAACAAGCGCTAGTGGCTGCGATGCTTTTGAAGCGGCATCAGCAGCAGAATGGTACTTTTCCGTTTGATCGATCCAGCTCCCTCCGACAACCGAATGCGGGTAATAAGAAGAATTCGTTGCCCCGGAGTTCGAGTTCCAGGGCTCGATCACTTACCGACCCTTTGCTACAGCCTCATCAACTTGTTAATCAGGTTTGCTTTTATGGATGGTTTCCCATGTTTGTGGAATTCAACTGTTTAGGACGAAATTTGATCAGTTCGAATTATGATCATGACCTTCATGAAGAACAACACCGCTTATTCTCTTTTTTTTTTTTCGTTGTTTGATTTTGTTTCATTGCCCCTTTGCATTCATGGTGTTGTTTACGATTGTTAGAATTTGTCCTGGTGATCGAGATATGAAGGGAAATACAGCTTATATTCGGGACACGGGGTTCTGTTATTTACGATAAAACTATACCAGTTTATGAAGTTTAGCTGTCTCTGAGGCCATCTCTTTACAAAATGAGAACTGTGAGATGATTATGCTCTTATGATAGGTATTTTGGACATGTATCAGAATAGTTTTCAAGACCCTGCAATTTTGTGAAGGGAGGGTTTAAGATCTTTATTTGCCTGCTTGGATATTTCAAGAAAAAGCTTTTGAACCACTTTTCACCAAAAATTGGGTGTAGCTTGGAGGCAACTCTGTTTGCTTCTTTCTTTTCGCAAGAGAGATGTTAATTTCTAAAATGCTATTAAAGTCGGATCCAATGGTATCCTCTTTGACTTGGGAGTTTGAAGGTAGCCTCGGCTTGGTGTTGTCTGCAAAACTTAGAAGGGCCCAGTGGAAAGTCATTTTAAGTTCTATTGCATCGTGGCATTTGTTTGTGGGTGTGTGGAGGCATTGCTAATCGACACAATTTGGGTCTGGGTTCAGACAAAAGTAGTTCTATGAAAGCTAAACAACTATTTTTGCTGTCATAAACTCTTAACTTCACAGTTGTTGGCAGTAGTATCAATTTATTAAGTATACATAATTTAATTAGGCTTTCCTTTTTATCAGTAAGATTGTCTCTCCAAAGATTACCTGCAAGACTCACGTTGTATTAGACTATTAGCTAATTAGGAAAGTTAAAACATGATGTTTTAAATGCTGAGATTCCCTTAGTTAAATGCTTAGATTTCCCCCGCTTGGACAGGATATAAAGCTTGATGAACTGGAGACCAATCATTTTGTACTTGTACATGGAGGTGGCTTTGGCGCTTGGTGCTGGTATAAAACTATTGCACTTCTTGAAGAATGTGGTTTTAAGGTTGATGCCATTGACTTAGCTGGTTCTGGCGTTGATTCCTTTGATACCAACAACATTACATGTATATCTCAATATGTGAAGCCACTCACTGATTTTCTTGAGAAGCTTCCTGAAAGCAAGAAGGTGTTTATCTTATTGTTTCGTCATGTTTAATAACTGACATTTGATTATAATTATAATGTTTCTTATATTTCTTCATTAGCCGCTTTTGTTTTTGAGTCTTGGTGGGGATAGGAAGTATTTTGATAGTTAGTGACTTAGTTCATCTATTGTCAACGTTGCCAGCATCTCGCCAAGGTTATGACATTTTTTATTTCCTTTCTCTCTCTCACTCTCGGTGCATGTGTTTCCCATGCACTGCAGTCCCAAATTAATTATGGCAAAATGAATAACTGTCTGTAAGAGGGCACGGTGGTGTTAACTGTTAAGTGCATGAATATTGATGAATTGCTACAAAAGAAAATGGGTATGATAATTTCTGTTTGAAGCATAGGCACAGAACTATGAGAAACAAAGATACTGAAAAGGTAATGGAAACTGAAAGTGGAGAAAAATAATTTGGATTGAGGACACTTTATGATTTATCATCAATCCGTTGGGTATTGTTTGGTAGGATGCAAAATTTGGGTTAGCGATGAGAATAAGCTATCTGCGGAATGTACTTCCTGTGTATTACTTAATTTCTCTCTGATTTTGTTTGCAGGTGATATTGGTTGGACATGATTTCGGTGGGGCTTGTATATCTTATGCTATCGAGTTGTTTCCTCTTAAAGTTTCCAAGGCTGTCTTTATTTCTGCGGCAATGCTGATCAGTGGACAAAGTACTCTTAATATCTTTTCCCAACAGGTGAATTTCTCCTGTTAGCGTTACAACTGCTACATCTATGATTTATAAAATTTATAGAAAGCAGGTAGTTGCCATTTATAGTTTTATATTTCATTATAACGTTTATGAGCTTACAGCTACAGATGTGATTGACTGCCTTAACACTTTATTGTATTGCCTCTCTGCCATCGGTTGAGCATGATGCAAAATGATGTACACTTGATGTGCATAGCCATCTTCCCTTGATGCTTATCAGTAGATTTTGTTTGGGATTTTTCAAGGTTACTAAAATTCATTTCAAACTTGATACTTGAGAACTTTCCCGTCTCAGAGTTGAAATGCTTATTCGCTGAGTTACGCCTACTCCTACATAAACATTCATTAACATTTTCTTTAATTGGTGAAGCTCTAGCTCATTCTTTCTCATTAAATGTATGTAAATCTGTACAAATAATCTCTGTCAAATGAAAATGTTCCTTTTATCTTTTTAAGCCTTAGGGAGTTAGAGATTAATAGAAAGAGAATTTGTAGTTAAGTTTTATAAATCATAACGGAGTCCCTCTATCCTATTTCATTGTGTCTATCAATTGCAGGTGGGTTCCAATGATCTTCTCCAAAGAGCTCAGATCTTTTTGTACTCGAATGGGAAAGATCAGCCTCCTTCTTCTATCGATCTAGACAAGTCATTGTTGAGGGATTTGTTATTCAACCAGAGTCCAGCCAAAGTAAGTAACATAGAATTTCTCCGGTTACTTGATAACTATTTAATATTGTGTTATACATGAAATTGATCTATTGGACCAGAAGGGTACTTTTGTTAATATTTTATTTCCGCGCCGGGTCAAAATTTTAAGATCCTGTCCCTCGTAGCATTTAAGAGAGAAGGCGCATGTGGGCCATTGAAGTGATATTTCATCTTGGGGAGACAGAAACCTTTACAGATTTGGTTTCTTGTGGTAAAATTAATATTAGTTCATAACCTATGTTGTGCCAGATTCCTCCATTCCCCGCCCCTCCTTCTTGCAAAGGAAGGCATGAAGCTTTCCCTCATGCTGCTGAACGGCCAATCTCCATGATGATTGTGATAACTCCTAATGCATAAAATTCTTAGTCGATTTGGAACAATGGCGCATAAAACTTTCAACATTCTGGGCACTAAACGAAAGTTTGATAGTGAGGTTTTATATTTTTTTTCCTGTGGTTGTGGTCTGTAGCTGTCTTTCATGTGTGCCAATATGGGTGTAGTATCAAGTCTAGAGTCTTGAGTGATCCTCCTCTTTTCTTGATTATTTCGACATGTTGTTACAGGATGTGGCATTAGCATCTGTCTCAATGAGGCCAATACCATTTGCACCAGTATTAGAGAAGCTCTCTCTTTCTGAGCAGAGATATGGATCTGTGAGGAGGTTCTTCATTGTAACACCTGAAGACAATGCCATCCCTGTCACAGTCCAGGAGAACATGATAAATGCAAATCCCCCAGAAAAAGTCTTCCTGTTGAAAGGGGCTGATCATTCTCCTTTCTTCTCAAAACCTCAAGCCATGCACAAATTACTTGTAGAGATTTCACAGATACCTTGAAAACGTTATTCTGCTCAAATTGCTTGCGATGGCATACTCATGAGAAACCTCGACTAACATGGCCCAGGAACGCAAATGTTATCAGTAACTTAAATGTACACTCTTTAGCATAAGGATACTACTCAGGTCAAGTTCTTTAGTTGTTTGTTATGCTCTCTAATAAAAGCATGACATGTAAAGGATTAAAAGATATAAATAAAAAAAGCTACATGGAGATCCATTCGTTACATACATATGTCAGTTATATTTTTATCCGAGATCCTTATTGCAAACACTTCAATCATGAGTTTCATTCTTAGCAAAAAGGGTCCTGTATGGGGGTAGCATCACTTGATAATATTATTAGTTGTTGAAGTTACAGTATTGTTTCTTGCCTCTTTCTCTCTCTTCTAAGCACATCTATTATCCTATTAGAGATAATTTTATTTGACGCACTGTTAAACATTAAATTCGAACATCTCTCCTATTGGGTATTAAAACCTTGACTTGTTACTTGTGAGGGACTAACCTTCTGCTAGGTCCAACACCTAATTGGTCATTTCTTATCTCTTTTTGAAAAAGGAATGTAGGATCACTTGTCAATGAGCAATTCATTAATGCTGGAATTATTTATATATGACATGAAAATTTTATTAGGTTATAAATTTAGAATGTTCCTGTGCATTGTCTTCTAACAATTCAATTGCTCGTTAAGGGAGATGACTGTTGGAGAAACTACATTTATAATAATTCTTTGCTATGGTTATAGACCTTTTAAAGTGAGTTATAATTTGCTAAAACATGCCATTTAGTTAAACAGTGAAATTGAATTCAGGTAATGTTGATGGATCTGGCTTTACAGCCTTTGTTTAAACATAATGCATGCATAGACATGTGGGTTCAGTAAATATGTAGAGGGAGGGAAGCAACTTTAATGTGGTTAGGTGATGGGTAAGGCTATAAAAGAACTTTAATTGGGTTTGGTAATAGGTAAACAAAAGAAGCTTTATATTGAAGACACAGGGAAAAAGAAGATGTGTGATCAGAAAGATATGGAAGATCCATCTGCAACAGCAAGCTGTCACATGCGTGATACTGGAGCAATGGATTTATCAGTTTACCATCTTTTTCAGCTAAAGTTGAGTTCTTTCATTCATTCACCACTTTGCCACACCGCCAAGCAAGTTATAGCAATTGCAGCCTACAAGAAATGTGCACTCTGCATATGTATTGCTTCATTGCACTTTAGTGGATTAAGTTTGAATTATACATGCAAATCACCTTGTAGCATGGTGACACATGAAAACCCTCTTGTAAGTGAGATGCTACAGATTCGACCTTAGATTTCTAGTGTTTGTCTCTTTAATTAAAAAAGAGGGAGAAAGAGTTATACTATACTTATCTTCATTTAAAATGCATCAATCTTGAACTTGAACTTCCCATAGTTGTTTTGACATGCCAAAGAGAAGTACGGCTTGATAGAGTATTGTTAATGATTGACTGGCCATTGATTCAACTTTACCTGGTGATTTGGTTGGATGTTGTGCATCAAATATTGTGGAAAGTGATGCTATGAATATATAACTAATATGAATTTAACTACAAAGATAAGTTTTCATGACCGAAAATTTCAATTGAAAGAAAAAAAACAACTTAATGACAGAGAGAAAAGGAACTACTTTAAAACCTTGTAAATTTCAATATTACTGGGAAGTCATCCTCTTGTTTTCTTTTTTTTCCCGGGTTGTAGGCATAACATTTGACGGAGCTGTGAGATTGAACTCATATGCCATTGTCGTCTGGGTACATATGATGCCATTAGGTTCAAGAGACTTTTGACATCCTCTTTCTATTCCGTTGCTTGTTTGGCCGAGCTGCTTGGGCTTCTTGGGGGGTCTATATGCGCGCGCAATTTGACATGTTTGTTGCATGTTTTGTTAATCTTTATTGATTTTTTTATTTATTTATAAAGAAATAAATTAATAATATTCACTGAACTAGTTGATCTTTGTTTTACCCTTTGGAACTCCCTTCTATCTCCTGTCCTCCCCACCCATTAACTTTCTTTCTTCCTTTTTTTTTTTTTTGCTGGGCCAGCCACTCATCCTCTCTGTTGACCCTTTTTCCAAATCTTTATTCCCTTTTCTTTTTGATTTTGAATATGTTCGGATAAATGGTGGTAGAAATAACTTTTCAATAAAATAATATTTGTTTTTTGGAAAAAGAATTTTAGTAGAAATTAGATGATATGATGTGATTTATGTTTAAATTGTAAATAACACAAATGACTTTTGTGAAAAGAAAAACTTATTTAAATAAATGTTTGAGAAATAACATTTGCTGAAAAATGATTTAAAAGAAGATTAATTTTATTAAATAATACATATTGCTTTACCTTTTATGATATATTGTGATAACTTTAAGGAAAAAAAATGAAATGATAAAAAATTGCTTTACCTTTTTCTTACCTTTAGTTGTTCATAATTCTAAAACAGTTACAATAATCCACAATGAACTCCATACCCTTCCTTCTCCGCACATGCACTCTACATGTTCCCATACTCAGCACTTGGTTCGTTGCTCTCAGCTTCCCTTCCTTCAATCCAATCCTTTCTTCTATTCGCTTCAGTGTTGCTGCTTCCCCGGGATGCACTGTCCAGAACAACGAATTACAATCACTTATCCCAATCTTGCTGAAGGCTTCTTCCTGGCTCCTCTCCATGTTGTCAGTTATCAGCTGATGTACGTTTTCCTTTTCATAAAAAGTGTGTCCCACTTCACGCAAGAGTGCCTCCGCTGAAACTTCGGAGTTCGATAGAATCATCAGCGGCGCAGACACGAGATGATACAACGGTCGCTCGACGCCAGTGTTAGGTTTCGACCCAATGATGACGGCGATAGCACCATCTCCATACAGAGCTTGGCCAACCAAGGAGGACTAATGAGTCTCGTAAGGGCCACTAAATGTGATGGAGGTGATCTCAGAGCGAACCATGAGAACTCCGGTGCCGGGGTTATTCTCGGTGAGATCTTTAGCTAGACGGAGCAAGGTGCCGCCGCCGTAGCAAACGTGATGGTAAAGCATGAAGCTTTTGGTGGAAATGTTGAGCCCCAACAGCTTTATCAGTTTGTGATCAGCATGCCACAAAAACTGGAGCAGAAGATGAGATGAGTGATGTCAGACTTGGGCATCCCCCATTCCCCGATGGCTTTAAAAGCTGCCTCCTCCACCAGCTTTGGCACCTCCTCCACCGTCATGTCTTGGCGTGGGTCCAGGGAAGGCTCTGCTGCAAATACTACTGAGTGATTGTGTCAAAGGAAGATTAAGGAAGGGTCGCCTGTTAGTTACTTAGAATTAGAATTGCAGGAATTCAAATGAACATGTAATTTCGGATTAGTAAATAAGGTTAAGAGGAAGAGTATATATTATATACACATAATAAAGAGTCAACGAAGATAAATTCAGCAATTTTCACTACCCATTTATGCATAGATTAAATATATACCGGGTATATTTTACTTGAGATTTTTGGGAAAATCTAAAATTAATTTATGTATAAAACAACTTAGTGCTATTATAAAAATGAAAATGTGGGATGTTGAGTATTTTAAATTCATAAATGGATTTCTCAAAGTTACTTTAATTGCTTTTTAGAATATATTTTGATGGCTTTCAATTACCAACATGAAAACCGATTCCATTAAAATGTTTGATGGCTTTTAACATTAAAAAAACCGATAACTTATTGTCATTAATGAGTTACCCAATGTTGATATGCACGACACCTATTTAAGTGTTTTAAATGAAAAGTTTTAGAAAAAAGAGCTTTGTACTCTTCTCTTGCATTATCTTTTGCCTATTGAATTATATTATCTTTCACTAGCTCTATTCATCTTGTCTTTATAGGAAGAATTCGTTGTAACTTGTTTTGTTGGTATTTCTGAATAGCTTTTAAGAATAATGTCTTCAAATAAAATCTGGATTAATTGTTTATTTACAGGTATTGATATCAACAAGATGAATACAACATTGTAAAAGAATTGCAAGATTCACTTAATTATTTTAGAATTTATATAATGCTTACTGGCTCATCGTAAGCACATAATTTGGGGTTTTCTTTAGGTCTTGTTTGGTTGGGAGTTTTTAGAGGGGAGGGTTGAAGTGGGGTTATGTGTGTTTCCCCGGAAAAAAATGAAGGGGAGGGGAAGGGCAAATTTTTGTCCTTTTGTGCTTTCCCCTCCTCCCACCCCTCCTAAATTGGGGTTATCTCGAAGAGGAGAGAAATTTTGTTCTATACCTTGACAAAATTATCCATAGCACATTTTCATTATTTCAATTTTATCCTCCTGCTTTAATCTTTTTTATTTTTTTAGTATGATTGAGGCATTTTTTTACACAATTAAGAAATCTCGATACTCTTCCTAATTTCTTAATATTCTAGTGCTACCCTCTCTTTTGATTCAAAGTTTTTTTTCCCTTTCCATTTTCTTCACCCTAATATTTCACATATATACCTATATATATGTGTGTAACCTTGAGCTTGTTTTTTCAATTTGATTTTATAATTTAATGATATTTTAGATGGATAAAACGTTTTCAAAACATATTAAAAGTAATAAACTTATATTTTAAAATCAGTGAAATATTTTATCACGTATAAAAGTGAGATAATAAGTTCTTAATATTGAAAAATAAAAAAAGTAATCATTTTAATATCAATATTGTAAAAAAGAAAAAATAAGAAATAATTATAAATAAAATGATAAAGATAAATTTATCAATTTTTAATTAATTTCCCTCCTTTTTACTTCCTATTCAAACAAGAATCCTCTCCCCCTCTACTGTTATTTTCAATTAAAGAAAGTTCAAATCTTCTCTCTACTATCCCAACCTTCCCGTAGTTAAACTCACCTCACCTGTTCAGTTGAACCAAACAAGGCCTAGAGGATGTCTTCTGTCAGTTACATATGGTTCTTCTCGATCATCAACTTTTCACCTGCTCGCTCACCCAAATTAAGCTTGATAGTCATAGAGAATTACAAACAATGAGAGACGAGAATCACAGAGAACCCTAAACTAACTTGCTGAGGAAGAAGACAAAAGCCGATGACAGAAGAACAAAGAAGAGGGAGGCAAGAGAAGATGGAGTAACTTAACCGGCAAATACAAAGGATATGTACCAAAGTGGACCTTGAGGTCGGAGCAGGAGAGTCCGAGAACTTTGAGCGAAAGGAGAGAATGGTCCTCTTCATTCACCATGGAGCTCCACCATAACTCCTCAAGCATAGCCAGGAATTAGGGCCGGCCCTACAGGGCTTAGGGCCTAAATGGGCCGGCTCGTTTAGATCCTAGTCCCAAAATCCTTCACTTTTTGAGGCCCGGCCCGCGAGAGGTCGGGCTCGGGCCAGCCCACGGGCCTAACACTGTTCACTTTTGTTTTTTTTTTTTAAAAAAAATAAAATACTTTTAACATTATACAACTTTTCTTACTCAAAAACGTAGAAAATCATATCTAATATCTAAATAACTACATCGAAAATAATAAATACTCTGAAAGTCTTAAACTTAAGTTCACAGATTATACAACATAAGTTTTTGCAACAAATAATAAACCAAAATCATATATTTAAAATATGTTTATTATGTAAAATACATATAAATTATTAAAAAATATAAAAAAATTATGGCGGGTCTAAAAGGGTCGGCCCTTTTAGGCCCGTTTCCTTCTGGGAGTTCAAAATCACAGACTCGACCCTCTAATTAAACGGGCTTAAGGTCTGGCCCAAATTCCCGGCTCTACCTCAAGTGTGAGAGATCTACGTCCCCAAGAAGCTCCTTTTAGGCCAGAACAAAGAGGAGTCAAACGGGCAAAAATTTCCTCACTGCACGTTTGTGCCTCCACCATGACTTTTCCTCTCCCAAACTCTTGGCCAAACAGGCTTTTAGCGTGTTTGGGATTAACTTTTGTAAATGATTATACTCAATTCGAGGTAAGTACATAAGAAAAGTTTTTTTCGACCTGCTTAAAAGTAATTTTAGAAGTGGTTGACAAACAAACTCCTTATCTACATTGAATAGTGTGAGACACGATTTCATTATTTTTATTTAACATTATTTCATTCAATGTCTAGTGCAGATTGGAGATTATAGACATTGAGAAGAAGGAAAACTAAAAAATAATGTCATTAATTAACCTTTTTTTTGCCAACCATTAATTAACCAATGCTTCTTGTTAGATTTTATTGAATATATCGAGTGATGATTTTCTGAGTTATTTTGTAATGATATACTATCATTAAAATAAATTATAATTTAAGGCTTTGAACTTCTTCATAGAGATTTCTTTATTATCCGAACTGAGTTTGCCTCCCTTATCGGCTACTCGCTCCCGGGAACAAGGTATGCAGGTTCTAGATCTGAAATTCTGGCTTATTCAGGATTTCCATTTCGATCCGTACTCTTCTACTAGAGCACTTTGATTTTGCTTTCATCTCTATGATGACAATTTCTTCCACCTATAGCACTTTGATCTTGCTTTCTACTTTATGATGGAACCAGGTTTTAACAGCTTTACCCATGTATTACATGCAGACTATGTTTCTACCAAAATATATTGTTAAAGACTTGGAAAAGCAAAGTTGAGGCTTCTTATAGGGGGGGGTATTGAAGAAAATCAGAAAGTACATCTGTTATCATGGAACCAGGTTTTGCAAGAGAAGAAAGAAGGGGGTTTGGGAATTAAGGACATAAGGAAGCAAAACAAAGCTTACATCATGAAACTCTATTGGGGCCTTCTTTGCAAATAAGATACTCTATATGTCCAACTGCTTTGAGTGAAGTATAATTGTGGTACATCTTCAATGTTGCATGTGATGAAAAACAAGGTGCTTCCCTCATTTGGAGAGGAATATGTAAAGTTTGAGAGAAGTTCAAGGAAGGAGTTGGAAGAAAGATTGGTAATGGCATGACTCCTTCATTCTAGTTTAATGATCGGTCGGAGATTAACAAACCTCTAATTGACATTATCCTAGGATATGAGGATAGAATTGACCGAAATGAACTGGTGGTTGATTATGTTCTGTAAAATGGAGAGTGGGACCCGTAGGAAGATGGATATATGGTTTCCAACTCATATCATTGTCCATATTACCTGTATGCACCTCCCGAGGGAAGAGAGAGGAGGGGATAAAATATTCTAGAAACCATTCACTGATGGTTGTTTTTCTATTAAATTTGTCTATTGTTTTCTTTTTACAAGTACACTGAGTGATAGAGATGCCATTTGGAAGATTATATGGTGTTGGCCTGGATCAGAAAAAATTAAATCTTTTTTATGGCTAGCAGTACATGGCAGAACTCATATAAGTTAGTTGAGAAAGAGATGAGTTTTAGAGACAAAGGTGGCTGGCCCTTTGGCTGTGAACAAGAGGAAGACCTCATGCACCTTCTTTGAGACTGCCCTCGGGCTGCAGAATGTTGGAGGGCGGTGGTTAACCACAACAGATGGGGAAGGTTCTTTTCTCTTCAAGGAGTGGAATGGTTTAGATGGAATCTCATGGGAGATCACAGTGGACAAAAAGTAGGTAAAATCTCATAAGCTTTTTTATTTGGGTACGTTTACAAGGATATATGGGTAGCGTGTTGTAGAGAACTTTTTGAGGAAGATGATCAACATGGACGAACAAGTGCAGAGTCTTGCTTCTTCACAGCCTGCCCAGACCATGACATTCTTTAGCAAGGTGACAAGTATACTTTTGATGGTTGTAGAAGATGTTTTTAGTTGGAACCCCTCTCTCTCTCT
>QFDD01004595.1:0-11081 GCA_006871305.1 Vachellia collinsii | reverse complement strand
CCTCTGCTGAGGAATCGCTCGCCTTGATCCTCCGGTGCCCCAATATCCTTTTCTCAGACGTCGAGTTCTGTCTTCTTCCTACCCTCCGCTTTCTTCGCCAAATAGGAGTTGAGAATTTGAACCGGCCCACCAATTTGAATGCCCATCTGTTGAACACGCGGGTCGAGAAGCTTCGGAAGAAGATTACATTTCTGCAGAGCATAGGTTTCTCATACGAGGAAGCGGCAAATGCATGTGCGAGGTATCCGGCCATTTTTGGGTATGGGCTTGAGAATAATTTGCTGCCAAAATTTGAGTATCTAGTGAAACATATGAAACGGAGTGTGGAAGAATTGAAGGTGTTTCCTCAGTACTTCGGGTTTAGTCTGGAGAAGAGGATCATTCCAAGACATTTGCATCTTACTCAGAGAAATGTACAGATCCCGTTGAAAAGAATGTTGATGTGGGGTGATGAAAGGTTCTACGCCAAGTGGAAGTGAATTTCGGCGTTCACATGGCAATTTTAGGATCACTGTGGTTTGCCTCCAATCTGGGGCTTAGAACCTCTGAGCCCAGTGGCTTTGCATTTACTCCTCGCTGGTCTCCTCGCTGGTCTCATATATTTCCTATTTCCCTGTGGATATGACACTGCAGGTTTGTTCGGTTATGTATAGTTTGTGGCTGAATGGATAAATCTGATCCAGCATTTGTTGAACATCCTCATTTGTATCAACTTCAGTTGGGATTTCACAAGTGGTCTTATCTTATGCGGGAGTCATTCAGTTTCATTTAATGCTTTGTAATAGTTTTAGGTATTAGGCTTCATTAGCTGGGTTTCTTATGAGTCGATAGTTCCGGTATCCACCAATAATTAGCCTACTTTTCTAATCATGTCTTTCTGTATTTCATAGTGTAATGTAACAGGTTTAGCGAACGGCATCTTTGCTATACATTTGAAATTTCTTAGCGAATATCAACGGCATTTTTAATGCAAATTTGTGTACTTCAGTTAATCAAGCTACTTTATTGAGTCTACATAACATTAATTTGTGATAGTGAGTTAAACCACAAGTTATGAAAGGAAATAAAAGAAAAGAAACTGGAACCACAAGACAGAATGACGGTGAATTATAATTTGCAGGAGCCTAACAAATCCTAATACAACCAACATATATAATTAAGTTGTTGACAGGAATGGATTATACACATCAAGGCACCAAATATGTTGACCTATGCATGGGAATAGCCCAATGGGTGTATAATTCGACTTAAGAGCAATTTAAAAGAAAAATAATAAAAGCAATCTCTCATCGGAATTTGCAACAAATTAGGAACAAGAATCTTGTCCCCAGGAAAAAAGTAACAATTATGGGAGAAAGATTCTGCAATTTTCTTGATTGGGTGTGAGGGAAGTTTAATTGTCAAATGAATCCTATGGGTGTCAACGTAAAACCTCTGGTTTTTGGCACGTGGCTGCCATGAGGGTCTCCAAAACAATCCCACAATAATTATCCGCCAGAATAACGTAAATCACAAGCTCTAGTCACCTATATTGCCCGCTGAACATCGGTCGAAAAACCTCTTCATACCAGTATCCTGGGATAAAAAAGAAAATAGGAGAAAATTACCATCACGTATGATGAATTCAGGTGGATTTTACTTGGTACATGGGTCCCTTAATTTCTCAAGCACTCAGAAGATTATTTACAAAAAAAAAAAATCCGAGTTTGACATGTAAATTGAGCTTTCAGTACAACTTACACGCAGTTGGGAGGAAGACAATAGGTTGGTCTCTCTTGAAAATAAAATCAACCATTCCTAGTTAATAGCTCGATGTCAGCCCCTACTTCAGCAATTTTGATTTCCTTTGAATTCTTGGCGGCTTTTGCAATGTTCAAAACATCGAAGTCCAGTGCTATTTTCTTTACAAGACCCTCAAGCATCTGTTTCAAGAGGATGTGACAATTATAGTTTGGGTTAGGAAGAAGTTATAGCGCAGGCAGAATGCTTCAAAGCGAATTCTGATTATACAAGAAAATAAGAGAATGTGCCCCCATTCAGTTGCAATTTGTAAAGCAATTCATCTTCTCACTTGCATCACAATAAATGACAAAATTGTAATGTGCAAGCAATAGATCAGTGACGTGAAGCTGAATTGCAATGTGCAAAACCGCTTCACTTGCATCACAATAAATGACACAACTTTGCATCTATTCAATGACCAAACAAAAAAAAAAAATTTACCAGTGATCCAACAGCAACAAAAGCACGGAATTTGGAATCAGCATCAACATTTTCATCTTCTATAATCTGGAAAAAATATCATGTCACTAAGTACAGTAGTAACTCTCACCCTAACAATAAGAAATAGCATCATCTAAAATTGGTCACTGATAGTTTATATAACCTCAAAATGCACAAAATGTCAAAAACCACACGTTTACACAGTCCCATTTCTTTATTTGAATATCTTCCCTAGGCAGCAGCGACAAACATACCTCAAGTGATGCAGATAAAACTTGAGATTGACCTTCAACATCTTTCATTTCAATCAACAGCACCGCATAACTGTGATTGTCAAACAATATTGAAGGTTAGCACAAGCTTTAAACATTCATGGATTCTTCATATTGCAATTCTTAAAGCATGTGTTGTCAATGCTAGCCATCATGACAGCCATGGCAGAGTAGCCAACTGTGCGTCAGCCCTACTGCACCTTGGATGTGGCAACAGTCAATTACGTTGCTATTGCTATGGCATCCACCAGCGTTCAAGTAACTAATTTTTGCACATTTCACAGTCAGCCCTAGAGCCTGTGATTCTGTGAGGCATAAGGGTTATTTATGCTATCTAAGTGAAAATAGAACATGGACCAAAGGCGATTCAATGCTGCATCTTTTGGCTCCTCAATAGAATATGATTGAAAATTGAAAACCAATACAGAACAATGAAAAGAATATCTTCTTGGTTTCAGCAGAAATATATTTCAATTTTGTAATGTTTTTGCAAGATATCTGTACTTCTCGAACTCCTTTTATAGGCGTATAAAATAAATTTTACATCATTAGAAAAATTGACACATTGCTTCAACAGTCGCTGCCATGCCATATACCATGATTTTGCAGCTTGCAGTGATATGATATTGAAAACGATACTTAGAGCAAATCACCACAATGATGGAAATAAGGAACACAATTTGAGATCTTAGCATGTCAAAATGAAAAAGACAAAAAAAGAAGAAGAAAGAAAGATATGTGCCTCTCTATTTATGCAAGTTAACTTGGGCAAAAGCAAGGATGATGTCCTAGCTCCTAGAGTCACCCTCCCTTCTTCGCTTTTCCAGATAGGAAATGAACAATTATCCAAAATTACACGTCAAGTAATAAAAAAAAAAGCACCGGAGTATGGTTGAACCTGAACGGGGAGACTGCTTATCTATACTTTGGAATAGAAGCAAAATTTTTAACCGTAGACATGAGAAATATGCATAAAAAAATGTAAATAAGGCATATTCTAGCAAAAATAAGCAATCGAATTATGTTCAAAGATGTGTTGTCAAGAAAATACTTACTTGAGTATCAAGGTCGAGTAGGACAATTGCAAATTTTTGTTTGCAGATGAAGTACAGCATGAGAAAGCATCAAGAATCTGCAATCGACAAGTGCAGTTAGCACGATTAATGGATTAAGGTATCCCCATCACAGTGAACATGAAAAACAAAAATAAATACAAAATCACAACATTCCTTTGCAATGAATTCTTTTCACTACAAAGAGGAGAAAATGTTAAAAGGATGGAACAGAACAATTAACTGTATCTAAATAGTAAATTGCACATTTTAGACAGAATTATGCTCCTAAAAAAAAGTATGATGAAACTTAGCCTATGCATTTCATTATAAATAATAAAAATAAAAAATATCAAAAATTTCAAATAGAAGAATAGACAGCTCCATACATGAGACGAACTATGAGTATTTGTACTTTTTTTCATTAAAGCATGTTACACAAAGCATACAGCTGCAAAAGCTACACAGAAGAAAAACAAGGTTACTGAACATATCAACATCATTTTTCCAAGCAATTATTACCAAGTCCTTTTATTTAGTCATAAAACAATTGCACGCAAGGATGCTAACCATGCTGCGATGTTTTTGCAACCAGCTGTGGTAGGATGAATTCTTGAAGAGATTAGTCACAGCTCGAATGCTGGTCAACAGATTTGCAGGAATTGTTGGATTTGCTGAGACTTTCTTAATTATTTCCAAAAATATATCTGGATGTAAAAGGGGAGAAAGTTAACAAAGATTCCACCTCTACAAATAAAAATGGGGGAAATTGGTATGAAATTGATGAAAGCTCCTACTGTCGTCCCACACACCAAAACAGAACTAATTATAAAACCATAAATCACTGTAAAACTAAAGATGGACATAAACCAAAATATTATTATATTAAAAAATAGTGGTAAAACACATACCATTTTCAGCTTCCAGATGCTTTAGAAATAGTTTAGCCCCATCTGGGTGAAGAACTATCATCCTTGTTATATCAATAACTGCACAAGCACAATAAATAGGTTAACGTATCTGTTTTGATGAAGTTCAATGAAATGGAACGGCAAAAGAGCAAAATTTCAGAAGCTAAATCCACTCACCAGGAAATATCATAGCAATGGGCCACAACCTAAGCAATTTCAGCAACAAGGCTATATCAGCCTCAGCAAATGTACTAGAATGATAATGTGAAGTATCTTTCAAAATTTTAACAATGGCACCCAGTCTGGCAACATCAAGCTCAGTCAAAGCCAATTTCTGCTGTTCCTGTTGAGATTGACATAAGAACCACATTACTAACTCATACATTCTGAATAGAATCACAACCGTAATACTGACAAATAATCAGACTCAAATATGTACGCTAAAATATTCAGGTTTACTGATCTGCATAGAGCTCCATTTGAAGACCAATTTTTTCAGTTCCAAAGATGACAAAACAAGTTGTATCACCCAAAAAAAAAAGGATGACAAAACAAGTTGACTCTTCCTAGTGGCTATAATCCTGAACTTTGAAGATATCATGCCTAAATTAAACATGAAGTGAGCACAGTTTCTGAAGTTTGAACACTAGCAGGTGGCTTGATATTTGTGATATGCTACCTTCTAGTAACAAATCATTTTCGCCATTATGTAACAAGCAAACAACTAAGGAAAAACTTTGAACTTCTTAATCGTGTAGATTACCTGGTTGGAGAGTAAAGAATTACTAAATTCAGTAATCTTTTTAAGGATCCCATCAAACTGAGCTGTGTCAAAAAGAAGCACCCCTTTCTGGGAAAAAAACAAATACCATAAATCAGCTATCATATCATAAAAAAATAGCTTGAAGAAGCAAAAACATAAGAAGAATTATAATCAGATTAGTAACAACACACAAAATTGTGTTTGAAAGACTAAAAGTAACTGTAACTACTAAAGTAAATTGTACAAAAGCAAACCTTAGGGATATGCTTGAAAGTAGGTTTTGCAGAAACAGCTGACATACAAGCAAGATACAAAAAATTAAGTGAGAACTGAGTCATAAAACACAGGAACAACAAAAGTCATGATACAAAAAATTGATTATGGGCCTTGAATGAGGTGAATTCTTTTACCAGAGTATGAAGGTTGTCCAGGTATGTAAGCACTGGCTGAAACAGAATACAACATATCAAAAATCAAGTAAACAAGAGACACTGCAGAGATATGATTTAAATAAACATAAACTTTTGTTAAACAGAGATATTGTACTTACAGCCAGTATAGGGATCACGAAAAGATGCATCAAAAGTCATATCCTTTTGTCCAGTATTTTGAAGTATGAACTGTACAATTTGCTCACGGAAGGACAGAGGAAGATTCTCCTCGAGAAGCCATTTGTCAGCAGCATCATATGGATTATCTGGTAGCATAAAAACTTCAATACTAATCACCAAATTATAATCAATAAATAATGTAGTTTTACTGATATTGCAAAAGCCAAAGGGATATTCATTATCCTTTTCTAGACAGAAAAACACTTAAGGGATCAAACAAACAGTAATTCTCTTGCAACTTGCTCTCACATAAAGTGTAGAACAGCTAATAATCAAATCAAAATACTGATGTTCATATGATGTGAAAACCCCATGATGAGCAAGAAAAAAGGTTACCTGATCGGTTGTATGGCAGCTTACGGATAGGAAGACCATCTCCAATATCCACATCAAACACTGAGGACGGAGATGTAGGAGTTTGAGACAGGAGCATGAGGAAGGTAAACCTCAACAAATGTGAAAGGAAAAGAAATGGGAAACTGACCATAGTCGTACTGAACACCATCAAGGATAGGACGACTTGTATTGTCTGGTCCATCAACCACTTCACCAATCTGTTGGAAAATTATGTTATAAAAGCCAAAGAATTTTTGTTTTGAAATTCCTTATTTTATTTCAGAAACAAAGGTTGCAAATTTATAGGAAAAAGTAGGCCATAGAACATTCAGTCAAGCATCCTTGAAAGGAAACAACACAAACAGTTTTTCCCCAAAAAAAAGGATAAAAACTTGTAAAGCAGGAAACTATTTAAGGGAAAAAAACAGGATTTGACTTCAGCCTATAAGCCAACAACATGTAATTCCTGTGAAGAATGTGTGCACCAAATGCTCAAGAATCATGGCCGTTAACTAACAAATATAAGGAAACAAATAAAGCCATTAAAGCCAGCAAATAATCACATGTCAAATATGATTTCCAATATATACCCAAATGAACCTTATGTCAATTCTATTAGGCACTGCAACTTGCAATTTGTCCATGACAAAAGCATCCTGCTGGTTAGGTAAAATATAACAAGTAAATGTCAATTTTCTTTATTTCTGATTTCAGCTCATCTAAGCCAAAATTCATGTACTTCTCTCCTAGAGTCTTGAAAACTACCAAAATGTCCATATGTTACACTTTTCCTTTATATTTTAAGCCTTTCCATAAATATCTCTTAATCCCATCCTACCGCAGTTTCTAATTTGAGCTTCTGTCAACGTAGCTAGATGAGTAATTCCGTTGCAGATTTTGGATGTTATCATTGCTAGATAGCATGCAAATCACAACCACATGCATTTTTACAGAGTGCAAATCTCTAAATGGTAATTGCATCAAGGTAATCACTTCATAATACAAGAAAGAGAGTAGACATATTGAGATAATATTACAGAGGAATCACATGGCAAGAGAATCAGAAAGCTAGAATCAAAAGTAGAAGCATTATAAGTGAGGGAAATACTTTATCCCACTTCTGTTCTCTCATGTTCCATGCATATGCCACGCCATTATCCCCCTCTCTAATCACCTTTGTCTGGCCATCACTAGTTCCTGTTTAAAACCAGAAGACCATTAGAATATAATAATAAAGCAGTACGAAAGACTTAAAACTGAGGGTTTACAATATTGTTAAATTTATAAATCATCAAATTATTAAATTGTTAGATGTTATGATTTATGTTACAAGCTTGGCCTCCTCCACCAAGAAGGATGCTGAGAAATGAAAATGGTCTGTGGTTTGCTTAAAAAAATAAAAAAAACAATCAGCTAAAACTGACAGGTTATTTGTACACATAAAAAATGGAGGAAAAGGAGAGGAAGAGGATGTTGAATGACTTGAAGGAAAAAATAAACTAAAACGAGACCTGGGATCTTTAATGCCTCCAATCCTGGTAACTCTTCCAATTTCAGTCCTCCAACCCTCTTTCTGGAAAAAATAAAGAGATATGAGTGATAGCCACACAAAGTATATCCAAGCATGTCATTATCAAAAGAAGTTCCCAATTTATTTGCCAAGGACAGAAGAACTTTATATTTTCCATAATTCAGTGATATAAAAAATCAAAAGCCAAACAAGGACAGCACATGTGCCATGCAGATAACCATGTTAACAATTGCAAGGGCATACTAGTCTCAAAGATAAATATTAGCAAAACCAGATTAGGAAATCTGAAAAATAATCATACCTACTAGACTTGTATTGAGAAAGTTCTGAAGTGTATAAATCAAGCTCTAATGGATCAGCAACATTTTCTTGATGCACAGTCCAAATACGTACAACTCCATCAGAACATGCTGTCACAACATCCCCATTTTCTAGAAATTTGGCATCCCAAACACAACCAGGATGTTCTATGCTCTGAACACAAACGCCATCTGAATCATTCAAAGAGAAGGAAATGCAGTCAGCAAAATCCAAGAATCAAGTGGCTTAAAAGTCATGCAACTATCTCAAAATCTTCAACATGATAATAGATATATGCCACTCCAAAAGAATAATTTCTTTCCATTGGTAAAGGCTATTATTCAAGCTTAGAAGAAAAGAATAAATTAAAATATTAAAATAATGTTACAACTGAACAAGTTTCTGGTGAATGTCACAGCCAACCAGAGATATCAGAATATCAAGCAATTTCCTTGAATAAAAATTTAATTGGCTATAAACAAATGCCATACAGTGTTTATGGAGATAGAACTGCAAGATCAAATATATAGCTCACTGGACCACATAAACTAAACTAGAGCCTCAAAAAACTCAGAAGTATTGAGTATTAATCTGGTAATACATGCAGGAAATATCCCAATGACATATCTCTATGACAAGAAGCAAGCAGCACAAGCAATTGCCTTTCCATATTTTTGCATGACGATCTTCACTACCACTGGCAATAAGTCCTGATGCATGTGAATCAACAGAATAAATAATTGCAGTATGACCAGCCATCTCCATTAGCACTTCACCACTTAGTGCCCATAATCTAATAGACCTGTAACAATGAAACTCCATTTAAAAACAAATAAAAAAGGTATGGTATAGGCCCAATAGTACATAATATATACTTATAAAGAACCAAGTATTCAACATAAATAGAAGAGTTCATGCAGAAGTGAACCTACCCATCATGTGATGCAGAAAGAATTCCAAGATCAGACATCACAGCCAAACTTCGAACTGTATCTGAACATGTCAAAGAGAATAAGCATTTTCAGTCATATTGCTTCCTATTTTTCTTAGATTAAAAGGCATATAACTTTATGTTCAGACACAGGAACAAAAACATGGTCTAGAACAGTAGATTGGTCTAAAAGCAGAAATTCAAACCTGTATGTCCAGTAAAGGTGTATGAACAAGTTTTTCCTCTCCAAAGTTTTAAAGTTGTGTCACTTGAACCTAGAATGTCAGAAGATAAGTCAAAATTACTTTGCTGCCTTCAGTTCCTGACTAGTTCAACATTCAATAACAGCAATAATAATAGGAGAATAAGGAGCTTTCATGAAATATGTAATGAGATGGGAACCCCTATATGTACCTCAGAACACCATGAGTTTAAAGCTTGCTAAGAAGCATGACCATAACCTGATAGATGAGATAAGGATCTTGAAAAAATAAATTAAAAAGTAATGATACCTGTTACAAGCTCGCCTGAGGGCAGCTTTATAACTGCTTGAATTGCTGCCTTGTGAGCCTCCCAATTTTCTAGAGGTTGCCCCTTCCTCCACCATCTCAACGTACTGCATAGGACATTTCAATTAGAAATGAACTTAAGAGAACAAGAGAAGAAATTTTCATATGCATTAATCCAAAATAAATTTGCAACAATGCAGTGATTTGGATCCTCTCCAAATGTTGCGCAGTAAATATTGTAACAAATACACATTTAAGCTACCTAGTTGAAATGCAAACTCAAACAGCAAATACTATAAAATCTCGTAATTTATATCAATGACATGCAATGCAACTTACTAAAGTCAGAGAAAGTCGTGAATAGGGAAAAAAATATGTTAGTGCTAAATGTAACAAACCGACGAACAGCCTCATCTATCTCCCAGACTTGTATTAACCCCCCCCCCAAAAAAAAAAAAAAGAAGCTCGAATGCACACATCCTAATTAACCAATCACCAGTCAACTGAGGGAACGACCATGTGCAAACAACAAACTCCTACAACATCGTAGGGAACGTGATGCATAAACAAAAAGGAAAAGAAATGATCAAATTTAAAACTCACCAATCAACAGAACCTGATACGATGTCCCCATCATCCAATGCAACGCCGGTAACCTGTAACTGATGACCCCTGAGTGTCTGCACCTTCTCCCCCGTCTTCAAATCCCAGACCAATACAAGAGTGTCCATGCCACCGGACACAATTCCACCCTCTGGATGGTCCTCATTCGGCGAAATCCAAGCCAACGGTCCAACAAAACTCGTATGTCCCAACAAAATTTTCGAACATGAGAACTTGCGCTTGTCCGAAGGGTCTGGAGTCCAGAACCTGACAGTTTTGTCCCTAGACGATGTTGCAATGCCCTCATTGCCACACACGCATATTCCACGAACCTGATTTCCAAGACACAATCAATTTTAGGAGAAAAAAATACACAAACGATTGCGAAGTGTAATCACTTTGAATTGAACTCACTGAATGTCCACTAAAACAAAATTGAACACCCAATCAGTAAATAAACATTGAAAAATTCGAATGGTGGTAGATCTTACATCATCTTCGTGGCCCCTAAGTTCACATCGCAACTGATAAGCCTTAAAATCAACCTCCATGAGTGAGAGCAATATTAGAAAATTCGCAAGAGGGATGCTTGGCTTGCAGAGAAGAAAACCAAGTTGGAGGTTAAGTCTCCGAAGTCACGCCGAACAAACCAAAGTGGCAACTATTTTTTATTTTAATTTTAATGCATTTATCATCTATATAAAATACAAAAACTAATACATACATATATATCTTCCTTTTCCATTTTCCTTTTTAAGACAAAAAATGGAAGAAGAAAAAATATCTTCCTTTTCCATTTTAAGACTACCTATTTTCACAAGTCATATGTTTTATTTGTTAAACTTCCATGAAAATCCAGGTGATATCAAAGTGAAACTAAAAATACATGATCCCAGAAATAATTAAACGGTGTACTGGTTTTTTATTTTTTACAAAAGCAAAGATTATGCTTTATTATTGATTGTTAATATAAGCAGCAGAAGAAATATCTTTTTTTAAGAATACATTTTAGAAAATGATTAGATAGAAGTTAGATAAT